>AWOL01S0119260.1:0-20526 GCA_000715115.1 Nicotiana otophora
AGTACGCTGGTTCGCTGCAGAGAAGATGACAAATGAGAAGAGATTAAGTTGGACAAAGTATACACAGAAAATTGTTGTGGACTGGGCAGGAGCGATATTGAGGGAGCAAAATTTTGCTTATGAAATTTTGGCTTTGAACTTCAATCGAGAGAAGAGAGTTGCATGCAGGAACGATATTGAGGGAGCGAATTTTTGCCTATGAAATTTTTGGCTCTAAACTTAAATGAGAGAAGCATATAAAGGAAGGGTTTGGGAATAAAAGAAATAGAAGAAAGGGTAAAAATATCTTTTTATATTAATTTTAATAGAGTAGTGGCTATTTTTGCTCAACATTAGAATTGGTGGATAAAAAATAAACACCACCTTATTTAGTGGCTACCACACACCATTTTTACTACCGTTGTGGTGTAATTATACTACACTACTGCACATCCTTTTGTGCAGATCTAGATTCTTCCCACCAGACTAGATACCAGTGAGTTGGACCGCACGTGAAGACTTTAAGGTATATCTGCCAGCGTCCGCAGACCTCGGAATTCCCCTCTACCTTTATTATATTGTTTTCCCTTATTCTATTTAGACTTGATGTATAGAGACACTTAGTATTTTCTTTTAGAAGCTTGTGACTTATTTCCACCGGATTTTGGGAGTTGTAATTATTGAATTGCAGTTTTATATTTATTTCATGTGTTGAGAATTGGTCTTCAGTTTTGTATTATGTTATTCCACAAATCTTTTAGGCTTACCTAGTCGTAGAGACTAGGTGCCATCACGACATCCTACGGAGGGTGAGTTGGGGGCGTGACAACATGACCTTCCATAATCACAACATTCTTAAGTCAACAAGATCATGAAAAATCTAGTAGTGTAGCAAGAAATAGTACCACATGTGATACAAAAGTATGTTCTCATGCATTATTACCTTATCAGTCCTCTATATGTCATAAAGTCATATAACAGGTGCACATTTTGGGCGAACCAAATTTTTTCTCAAGATACTGTATTACAGAATTGCTTCACATACCAAAGGTGAATAACATCCTGGACGAACCAGTTTTCATATCAAGATAGCGTATTACTGAAATACATCCAATATATATATAGCGAATACAGTTGCATATATTAGCACATCTGAAAAACCCTTAGGCGAACCTATTTTTACCTCAAGATACGATGATGTTTCTTACAAATAATGTGAACAGAAATGATGCATCATAAAAATAATATATAACAATAAATGGGCATTTCATTTCATATAATAAATATTCACAACCACAAAATATTAAAACTCATACTAAACTAAAGAATCAAAAGACTCTACAACACCCATATTTATAACATGACGTTTAAAATCAATGGGCCTGAGACCTTTAGTTAGTGGATCAGCTAGCATTTTGTTTGCATGAATATTCTAAA
Source organism: Nicotiana otophora (assembly GCA_000715115.1). Taxonomy (NCBI): domain Eukaryota; kingdom Viridiplantae; phylum Streptophyta; class Magnoliopsida; order Solanales; family Solanaceae; genus Nicotiana; species Nicotiana otophora. The sequence continues at coordinate 1,417 of AWOL01S0119260.1, forward strand.
TAATAATGTCTCCTTGCTTTACCAGATCTCTAACTATCGAAAACTCGATTTGTATGTGTTTGATGTCACTACGTAGCTTATTATTCTTAGAAAAGAACACAGTTGCATTGTAATCATAATAGATTACAATGGGTCTCTGAATTGAGTCAACAACTCTGAGTTCTGAAATAAAATTTCGGAGCCAAACAACTTAAGTGGATGCACTATAACAAGCCACAAACTTAGCATACATTGTCGATGATGTAACCAACGCCTATTTAATGCTCTTCCAAGAAATAGCACCACTAGGAAGTGTGAAAATGTAACTAGATATGGACTAATAATCATCTGTGCACCCGCCAAAATCAGCATCTGAATAACCCACTATTTCAAGACTAGAAACCCTTTTGTAGATTAACATATAGTTTTTAGTATTCAGAAGATATCTCATGACCTTCTTGGTTGCAACCCAATGATCATGACCAGGATCGGATAAGTATCTACCAAGGACGTTTACAGCAAAAGCTATGTCAAGTCTAGTGCAAACCTGATATAATGATTCGAACGGTCATTTTGAACTTTAGAGTTTCGTTCGGTGGTTTAAGGTCTTGAGAAGCTTCATATTATATATATTATGAGTTGCGTTTATGGTCTGTTTCGGTTTTCGGGCGATTCAGGATTGATTTGGAAAAATGATCCTTGATCTAGAAGCTTAAGTAGTAAGAGTTGATCGGAGTTTGACTTTTATATAGACGACTTCAGAATGATGTTTTGATGATTGCAATAGCTTCGTATGATTATTTTGGACTTAGGCATACGTCCAAATTTAGATTTGGAGGTCTGTAGGTTGATTTGATGCTTTTGGCAAAAGATAGAAAGTTGAAGGTTTGGAAGGTTGAGAGGTTTGACCAGGAGTTGACTTTGTTGATATCGGGTTTGGAATGTGATTCTGGGAGTTGATATAGGTCCGTTGTATCATTTGGTACTTGCATGAAAAATTTGAGGTCATTCAGCGTTTATTTGATATGGTTCGACATGAGTTGTAGAAATTGAAAGTTGATTAGTTCATTAGGCTTCAATTGAGGTGCAATTCGTAGTTTTGATATTGTTTGATGTGATTTGAGGCCTAGAGCAAGTCCGTGTTATGTTATGGGATTGGTTGGTATGATTGAACTGGGTCGCGGGGGCCTCAGGTGTATTTCGGATGGGCTACGGGCCATTTCTCGTTGTTTTGGGTTTGCTGTCAGCTGATATCTAGTGTTCTTCATAGCAATCGCGACTAAGGAGTCGTGTTCGCGTAGAGAGATTTTGGCAGCAGACATTTTTTTCTTTGCGGTCGCGAAGAGACAACCGCGTTCGCGAAGCTTGGAAGACTGTTGCTTTCGTGTTCGCGTGCTAGGTGCCGCGATCGCGCTTAAGGAAAGGCAGGTAGGGCAGGCAATTGCCCTTTACGTTCACGTGTTTGGAGACGCGTTCGCATAAGGGCTGTGATCTTGGTCACCTCATTCGCGACAGGTAGTTCGCGTTTGCGTAGAACGTTCTCGGCAGCTGTTGAATTTTATCTTCGCAATTGCGAAGGCCATTCCGCGATTGCGATGAGCAATACCTGGGATGACTTGTATTTACTCTATTTCGAGGGTTTTTGTTATTTTATCACTTTTTTGAGTTAGAAAGCTTGGATTTGGGCAATTTTGGAGGGAATTTTTATGTTTTGGATTGGGGTACGTATTCTTGAGTCGGATATGGTTATATTTCATGATTTCATTTTTGTTTTTATCATTAAATTAGTGATTTGAATTGGAGAAATTGAGGATTTTTGTAAAACTTTTCTAAAACATAAAATGATGATCTGAAGGCCGATTTGAGGTCGTAATTGGATGAGTTTGGTATAGTTGGACTCGTATCGGAATGGGTGTTCGGATTTTGTTGGTTTTGCCGTGTTCCGAGGTTTGGGCTTGGGGTTGACTTCTTGAGTTGACTTTTTGGTTTTTATTAATGATCGAAGCTTTATTATCCGTAGTTACTTTCTATGGCTTTTATTTATGATATTAAGTTATTTTGAGCAGATTCGAGCCATCCAAAGGTTGTTTCACACGGGAAGGGCTTCTTGGTATATAGATTTAGCTTCTTTGAGTTAAGTATCTTGCCTAACTTTGTGTGGGAAAAACTACCCCGTAGGATTTGGTCTAATTACACTATTTGAATTATGTGAAAGACGTGTACATGAGGTGATGAGTGTGTACCCGGGCTTATACGTTCACGTGTTTGGAGACGCGTTCGCGTAAGGGTTGTGATCTTGGTCACCTCGTTCGTGACAGGTAGTTCGTGTTTGCGTAGAACGTTCTGGGCAGCTGTTGAGTTTTATCTTCGCAATTGCGAAGGCCATTCCCCGATTGCGATGAGCAATACCTGGGATGACTTGTATTTACTCTATTTCGAGGGTTTTTGTTATTTTATTACTTTTTGACTTAGAGAGCTCGAATTTGGGCAATGTTTGGAGGGAATTTTCATGTTTTGGATTGGGGTAAGTATTCTTGAGTCGGATATGGTTATATTTCATGATTTCATTTTTGTTTTTATCATTAAATTAGTAATTTGAATTGGAGAAATTGAGGATTTTTGTAAAACTTTTCTAAAACATAAAATGATGATTTGAAGGCCGATTTGAGGTCGTAATTAGATGAGTTTGGTATAGTTGGACTCGTATCGGAATGGGTGTTCGGATTTTGTTGGCTTTGCCGGGTTTCGAGGTGTGGGCCTAGGGTTGACTTCTTGAGTTGACTTTTTGTTTTTTTATTAAAGATCGAGACTTTATTATCCGTAGTTATTTTCTATGGTTTTTATTTATGATTTAAGTTATTTTGAGTAGATTCGAGCCATCCAGAGGTTGTTTCACACGGGAAGGGCTTCTTAATGTATAGATTTAGCTTCTTTGAGTTAAGTATCTTGCCTAACTTTGTGTGGGAGAAACTACCCCGTAGGATTTGGTCTAATTACACTATTTGAATTATGTGAAAGACGTGTACATGAGGTGATGAGTGTGTACCCGGGTTTATATGTGGAAAAATTGACCGGTTTAGACTCTTACGACACTTTTATACATTTAATTAGAAGTTGTTATTACTTGTTACATCTTTCATTGTTGAATTCATTCTTATATGCTTATATTATAATCGTTATTTCATGTTCTATCTTCTATTGTCGAATTTTCTCTTATATGTCTTAATTGAGGTTATTATTATATGCTATATCTTTCATTGTCATGTTTATCCTTATATGCTTTTATTGATGTTTTTAGTACATGTTCTATCTTTTGTTGTCGAGTTACTCATATATGTATTAATTGAGGTTATTAGTACACATCATGCATTTCATTGTTAAATTTATTCTTAAGCAAGTAATTGAAGTTGAATTTAGTAAGAGCTATTAACCTGTTTTAGTTGAAGTTGTTGTTTTGTGGAGTATCTTTCTTTGTTGAGTTATTTCCCGTTTTATTACGTTGATATTGAGATTCCTTTACACATTGTGGTTGAGCCGTGGGCTATGTATTTTTGTGACATTGGTATTGTTGTTTTGAAAATGTTGTGGCCTATGGGCACGTGTGGTACAAGTTGATATGCCGTGTTGTGATCTTTGGAACATGTGGATTTGTTGTGTGAATTGATTATTGCCATGAAAAGTATAAGGGTGACATCTCACTATTGTTGATTACGCCGAGTGATACGGGTGGCTATTGATATATTGTCTAGGCAGAGCGATACAGGTGGCTATTGTGATATATTATCTGGGTGGAGTGATACAAGTGGCTATTGTGTTATTGTCTGGGAAGAGCGATATAGGTGGCTATTATGATATTGTCAATACAGAGAGATAAGTATGCCTATATCAAGGAGTATATGTGGTGGCCTGGAGGCAAATTATTGATGATATTCGTGTGATGATGTAATTTATCTTATGTGTGTTATGCATATCATGTGACTTGTTGTGTTGTTTCCGATGAACTGCTCGATGTCTTTGATATAACTTGTTGACTTGGAATGTAATAGTACACTCGCACATGTCTACACCGTAACATATCATTTATACCAGTTCAGGAGTAAGAAACTTGAAATTTATTGATTATGCACATGTATTCTTGTATATATGTTTTCATTGTGATATTGAGCCTGTGACCACGCCGAGCGGATTATGATGTTAAGCTTGTGACCACACCGGGCGGATTGTGAAAGTGAGCCTGTGACCATGTCAGGCGAATTGAGATATTGCACGTGAATGTCTATGCAGCACGTGAGTTGTCCGTGCGGTTGTGATTACTAATGTGGGCACGAGGTGCCATGGGCATATGATTCTTGGTTTAGGACTCGTGACTTGGGATTATGAGATGAGGCATCTCGGAGTAATTTTTCTTGTGGAAATTGTGTCAGAACGACTTGATTATTTGGTTGTCATTTGTTTTTTCATAATTAGTTCCAATGGGACTTTAACCATGTTCTGATTACCTTACTGTTTATTCACATGTTTATTCCTTGATGGCATCTATTTATTCTTGGATCAATTATTAGCTTTATACTGACATACTGCACAAGTTATTATGTCTAGTAGGTGTCTTGACTTGTACCTCGTCACTACTCTACCGAGATTAGTCTTGATACTTACTGGGTACCGACCGTGGTGTACTCATACTACACTTCTGCACATTTTTGTGGAGATCCATGTATTGGAGATAACGAACTCAGGCAGAGTTAGCTTCTTGATCGCGAGGATTCAAGGTAGAGCTGCTTGGTCGGTGTAGTCCCTTTGAATCCTTTTCCTTTTGATTATATTGTTAATTTGTTATCCGAACATTATTGTATTTGTTTTGAGATAATTCTATGTATTCATCTAGAGTTCATGACTCTGTACTACCTAGTCTTAGGAGGATTGTTGTGACTATTGTCGCGTAGGCTTGTATCACCTTTTCTTCGGTACTTTATTTTAAACTCTAATTTAAAAATATCATGTAAATTGGTTTAACGGTTGTAATTGATCGGCTTACCTAGTTGTAGAGACTAGGTACCATCACAATCCTTAAGGTGAGAACCTGGGTCGTGAGAAGTCGGTATCAGAGCCCTAGGTTCATAGGTTCTACGAGTCACAAGCAAGTTTAGTAGAGTCTTGTGGATCGATATGGAGACGTTTGTACTTATTTTTGAGAGGCTACATAACTGTTAGGAAAATTCCACTTCTTTCATTCCTATTATGCGGGTTTATTGATTTCGGAGTGTATTTCTATACTCTCATAGATGGTGAGAACACACACTACCGGATCAGCTGAGTAGACACCCGTTCCCCTACTAGAGCCACCAGAGGCCGGGACCGAGGTAGAGGCAGAGGAGGGGCACATGCAGCAGCTAGAGCATCTACCCAAGCAACAGCTGAGGAGCCACCAGTAGCTCCGATTGGGGGACAAGCACCGGAGGCGCCTGTTGTTACCCCTGGACTTTAGGATACTTTAGCGCAGTTCCTGAGCATGCTTGGTATATTGGCTCAGGCGAGATTGATTTCGGTTGCACCAGATACTTCACAAACTGAGGAAGGAGCTCAAACTCTCGCCGCCCATACTCTAGAGCAACAGGCTCATGTTGGTCATACTCCGGGTGTGGTGCTAGTATAGCCTGTCATCGCGGTTCAGCCTGAGGTCAGGACAAAAGCATCAGAGGAGGAGCAGAAGAGGCTTGAGAAGCTCAAGAAGTATGATCCTTCCACTTTCAGTGGTGCAGTTACTAAGGATGAACAGGGTTTTCTGGATAAGTGCGATCATATTCTCCTCACCATGGGTATTGTGGAGGTGAGCGAAGTTGCTTTTACTACATTTCAGCTATTAGGAGCATCTTATAGGTGGTGGTAGGCTTACGAGGAGGGTAGTCCAGTTTATGTAGCCCCACTCACTTGGGCTTAATTTTCATAGATATTCTTGAGGGAGTTTGTTCCCCAGACCCTCCGGGATGTGTGGTGCACAGAGTTCGAACAGGTGCATCTGGGCACTATAACAGTGTCAGAGTATGCCATCCGCTTCAGTGAGTTATCCCATCATGAATCTATTTTGGTTTCTATCATTACAGAGTGAGTCCACAGGTTTATCGAGGGGCTCAGTTATGGTCTTAAATTCAACATGGTTCGGGAGTTAGAGACTGATACTCCATTTCAGTAGGTTGTGGAGATTACCAAGAGGTTAGAGCGTGTGCGGGGTTAGGAGAGGGAGGATAGGGAGGCCAAGAGGCCTCAAGGTCCTGGAGGATTTACTGGATTCTACTCTTCGGCTCTGAACCATCACGGCGGAGGCTCCGTCAGGCGGGTAGGCCAGTACGGACTTCAGACTACTCGTGGTGCTCCAGCTTGTCAGGGACCTCAGGGTACTCATGTGGGGCAATCATCGTTTAGTGCACCTCCTGCACGGGGTTCCTACAATGGTTATTCTAGTTATCCGTCACAGACTCAGCACCACCAGCCATGCCTACAGAGGGGTTGTTATGGGTGTGGCAATAAAAGGCATATCATGAGAGATTATCCCAAACTCCAGAGGGATGGCAAGCTTACGAGGAGGGTAGGACAGCTGATGGAGTCCCACTTACTTGAGTAGAGTTTTCAGAGATGTTCTTGAGGGAGTTTGTTCCCAGACCCTCCGGGATGCATGTCGCACAGAGTTCAAGCAGCTGTGTCAGGTCACTATGACAGTGTCGGAGTATGCCATCAGGTTTCAGTGAGTTATCCCTTCATGCACCTATTTTGATTTCTACCATTAGAGAGCGAGTCCGCAGGTTTATCAAGGGGCTCAGTTATGGTCTTAGATTCAACATGCTCGGGAGTTGGAGACTAATACTTCATTTCAGCAGGTTGTGGATTTAGTAGATACTACTCTTCGGCTCTAACCCATCATGGTAGAGGCTCTATCAGCCGGCCAATCCAGTCCGCACTTCAGACTACTCGTGGTGCTCCAGCTAATCAGGGAGCTCAGGGTACTCACGTGGAGCAGGTATCTTTTAGTGCACCTCCTGCATAGAGTTCCTACAGCAGTTATTCTAGTTATTCGGCACAGACTCAGCACCAGCAGCCACGCCCATAGAGGGATTGTTATGAGCGTGGCGATACTAGGCACATCATAAGAGATTGTCCCAGACTGTGGAGGGTTGGACTTTATCAGAGCACTCAGGCTATGGGCTCCACTCCAGTTTCTACTCCATCTGCACAGCCAGATAGAGGTGGAGGACAGACGGGTAGAGGGCATCCTGAAGGGGGAGGCCCAACCCGTTAATATGTTTTTCCTGGTAGGGCTGAGGCCACTGCACCAAATGGTGTCGCTACAAGTATGGTTTCGGTTTGTCATTGAGGAGTACCAGTCTTATCTTGATCTGGTCCTATTTATCGGTGTGAGTCCTTCTATCTTGCTTCATATATGGATGTGTTTCATGATTCTTGTACTCTGCTTATGTGTTTACCCTTGTTGAGAGATTCTATAGTGGTAGCTCGTGTCTATCATTTTGGTTTGTTCACTATTGAGAGTTCTGAGACTAGGATGAACTCTCGGTTATTTAATACTGTAGGTTTTGATGTGATGGTTTGATTAAGACTTGTGATTTGGGTGCTCTACCGATATGCGAAGCCCGTTACGTATTTTGATTTTATTCTGCAGAATTGAGTTAGTGAAAGGTTTTTGGTTGGCTTTATGTCTATTCTACTTGTGATTCAGAGCTGTGGATAGATCTATAGGATCTTCGTGTTTTCGTGTGGGTCGGTATGTTTGGACCGGGCTGCGTGCCGCGGTAGAGTTATGTTAGGATGAGATCCTTTGTGATTAGTTCATATGTTTTGTTTCTCCCTTGTGGAATGGATTCATAATATGGTACTGATACAGAGTTGTGCCTATCAGATATGTTGGGTAGATCTCTCATGCATCTCTCTTTCTATCTTCAGTTGTATTCGCGTTGTGGTGGTTCAGTACATATTGCATCTTATAGGTCTAAGTGGCGTGGGGTGTGACTTGGTGATTGGGTGAGTGTTTATGAGATCTACATGTTTCTTACATCATTAGAAGTGTTCGCAAGGTTTGGAACATGGTTCTAGTTGATGCGAGGTTAATTACCGGTGCTGGGTTTGATTATGGGTAGCCATTCTGTTCAGAGTTATTGCTACGGGCATATGGACGATGTGTTATGTCATGTGGTTATAACTTGTGGGTGAATGCATGAGCTGTTACAACCAGTTGCGGTTGATACAGTGTATTTATGTGGGAATCAGGTCTTTGGGGGATGGTCAGATATTGAAATTTGGTTCTAAGACTTATCAGTATGGGTGAAATGAATAATCCTCAGTTGGGATGGTGTTGTCGGGTTTATGTGGATTGGGGTGACATGGGATCACCCGTGAGTATGTGTATGGTGAGTTCATTCGGTGATTTGATGACTTCGGAATAGTTCTTGGCATGTTCGAGGATGAACGTTTGTTTAAGAGGGGGAGAATGTAACGACCCAACCTGTCGTATTGAGCTTTAGTGTTCCATTTGGTGGTTTAAGTGTCTTGAGAAGCTTCATATTATATATTATGACTTACGTGTAGGGTCGGTTTTGATTTTTGGGTGATTCAGAATTGATTTGGAAGAATAATCAACCTCTCACTTGATAGCCAGTAGAATTCTTCGTAGAAGCTTCGTCAGCCACGCGACCGCTGACCTGCTCACGGGAGATAACCCACCTGTGAAAATTACATGCCAACATCTTCCAACGTCGCTGCACTGTGTACACTTACTACATAATTAGTAACCCATCCTGAGCCCGTGCTCATTCACCAGCTGTACAAGTCCGTTCACTCCTCATGAACAACAACTAAAAGGTGCGACAGTACATTCCCATCCAAAGTCATGTTGTATTCTTCCTATCAGGCAACTCCTTCCCGTCATATCCACTCTCACCCGTATAATAGCCAATATTCCAAATTAAGTCCGTAGACCTTTCACTTCCTTCTAATCTCCAAAGCTTTTATATCTCTTAAGTTCTTCCATTTTACAAATCTTTAGGTTTTACTGTTAGTCCTTTCTCAAACGTTAAGTCCTATAATCTTCCTCTTCTTTAAACTTACACAAAAATGGCAAAAACACCAAAAACGGTACCACAAAAAGAAGTTGCTTCATCTTCTCAACCGGCCGGCCGGAAAACGCCGGTGGAACCCCGTCTTGAGGAATGCATTCCTGGGGGGTGCGTGATAAACTCCGATTTCAAGACCAATAAGGCCTCGTCGATTCATGGTCGATGCGAGCCAATGTCGAGGTATGTATGCTCGATAACTGAGGGATTCCTTAAGCAGGTAAAGAAAGACTGCAACTGGGAGGGCAAAGAGGTGGTGATCCCGACCCCCGAAGAAGACATCACCACCCATATGGAAGGGTTTCTAAGTGTTTACGCTTACCCTTTTACACTGGCCCCCCTTGACCCCGTCATCGTTGATTTTTGCCGTCAATATCAAATAACCTTAGGCCAAATCCATCATTCCTTTTGGCGAATTGTTATTCTGCTCAGATTCTTCGTGAGCAAAGTCGAGAGGCTCCCTTTCACCCTCGATCAACTTATCAGATTGTATAGCCCCCGCCTCTATCGAGGCGGTTTAATAAAACTCCAACGTCGGGCTACCAAAGTGTTGTTCTCGAGGATAGACGAGGACAAGGATCGAGGCTGGATGGGCCGGTTCGTTCGAGTGAGGACTTCCGACCTAATCCCAGCCGAGAAGATGCCATTTCTTAAGAAATGGAACATGGATCGTAAGTACCGTCTCACTGTTAGCTTCCATATATTATTCGTTCCTTTGTCTTTTCTCATCGATGTATTTTTCCATGATGTAGGTGTCGCTTGGATGCCCCGTGCGCTTCCCGACCTCGAGAGCTGGGTTCGGAACCTGGCCTCGACCTCTACATGCGTCGAGCGCTCATAGCGCGATTTATCAAAGGGCAAATGGGAGGCCAAGAATCATGGTAAGCCCACTTTTTGTGTATTTAATGATTTGATTAAGATGCCTTTCTTCTACTTATTCAATTTCCTCGTGTACAGGCCTGGGCAAGGATGCGGTCATGAGGCCCCCGTCTGGTGAGGAGGAGACTTCGACCCCGGTTCCGAAGCCGACAAAGGATAAGAAGAGGAAAAAGGACCTCAACCTCCGAGGATCAAAAGCCTAAGAAGAAACAGGCTCGTAAGCCAAAGAAAGACATTGTTGCCCTGCCTACGGATGTGATTCAACGGCTAAGGGAGGAAGAAGAAGAAGATAAAGACGATGGCTCGGAACTGGTGGCCCGAGTGAAGAAAACTATCGAGGCCCCAAAGGCCACTGAGTCGGTGGTGGTTGAGGAGATTCTGCCTCGAGCTGAGGGGGTCTTGGAAAAGGACTCGGGCAAGGTCCCCGAGTCGTCGAAGATCGAAGATGCCTCCCGTCGAGATGGGAAAAAGGCGGGTATGTCTGAAGGGGCTGGCTCTGAGGCCCTTCGCAACGAGGAGAACGCCTCAAGTGGCTCACTTGGGACAATAGATATTAGAGACTCGCCGATTCTACCTGCATTTTCCGAGGAGGCAATTCGGGAGGTCCAAGCTATGAGGACTCCCGAAGTAGACAGGGCCCATGGAGGGGAGGACCCCTTCTGTGGTTACTTTATTGGGGTCAAGGATGCTACCGACCTGAATGAAGCATCGAGCCTCTTCGATGAAGCTCAACAAGCCTTGAATTGGGTGAGTCTCAACTCCCTTTGTCGCTATCATACTTAGTTTATTTCTTCTCTTCCTGTCTAACTTCCCTTCTTTTTTCCGTATAGGCTTTGGCGCTCCATCAAGAGGCGTTTTCAAAGTCCCTAGAAGAACTAAGCTGATGTGAGGCCGACCTCCGAGGGCTCACGGAGGAGAGAAATGCCTTTAAACTCCTCAGTGGGCAAAAAGAAGAGGAGATCAAGGACCTCCGAGCCGAGTTGGCCAAGGCTCACCAAGATCAGACCGACCTGATCGAGCAGGTAATGATAATCTTAAAAGCTCATGGGCTCGATTCGTGAACGGTGGTTAACATTTAAATCTCACAACTGCAGCAAAAGATCGAGAGGATCGAGCAATTCCGCGAGGAGGTCGACATGATGAAAGTGGAGACCTTGGGGTGGAAAGAAAGTATGGACTGCTTTGCTGCTGAAAAAGAGGTTGCTCGAGCCCAATTATCATCGGTCGAAAGTCAGCTTCGAGGCATGAAGGAGAAGGGCTCAGCTCAAGCAAAGAAAATATAGGAGCTCGAGGCTCGGTTGGCTTCCGAACATTCAAAGGCCAAATCTGAAGCCGAAAAGGCAAAGGTCGAGGCAGAGGCGATCGTGGCCGTCTACTGGGCCGATGTTGAAGTCGGTCATGTCCAAGCGATAGAGGCAGCTGAGACTGCTCAAACTCGAGCACATTGGATTGCTGAATTCGCCAAATGCCAATCTCGGAGGGAAACCCTCGAGGAGATCCATGCTCGAGGTTTCGATCTTACCGACGAGATAATAAAGGCTAAAGAGCATGAAGCTGATGCTACAGCACTGGCCTCTTCCAATGATGACGATGATGATGGCAGCAAGAGCGGGTTCGAGAATAGGGAGGACCTCGATGGAGAAGAAGGTGCCTCTAAGAAAAATTAGGAATCTTAGGCTTTTTCGTTTTTGATTTTTTTTGTGCGGGACCCTGATCGGTCCTTGTAAATATTTTCGTATCGATAAAAGATCTTTTTTCTCTTTGACTTGCCTTGATTCTATTTCCTACCTTGTGAAAATTCTATTTCATTCATGCCTTCATGCTGGGACTTTAGGCAACTAGACCGAAGTCGGACCAGTGTAGTCTTTAAAATCGAGTGAGTACTTGCTCGAACTCGAAGTAGAGTGACCCTTAGGTTTTAGTTGAGTAAGGACGATTTCTCGAACTCAAAAAATAAAATGGCCCTTAGGCTCTTGAATTAGGCCGATATGGCCTCAAAAGAATGACTTTTCCCCTTTTTCGGCTTGAAAAAGTAAAAAATTATCATGCCTTAGTATGAGATAAATTTTTACCCATTAGGTTTTTCGAGGATTGGTGTTATCGAAATCCTTTACTTTGTTATGCCTTAGCACAAAATTATTCGAGAGTTCGAACAATTCGATACCCCTTAGGATTTTTCGAGGGTCGATATTATCGAGACCCTTAGTAATTCAGCCGAGGGTTGCCTTTTTTAACCGATTTATGAGAATATTTGAAGGCCTGTTTTATAACGGAATTTGGACGTCTCTGAACCGTGTCAATTTGGTCGTAGCCTTTAGTTTGGGATTTTCCCCTTAGGCTTGTTCCCTGCTATACTTCGAACTCGTTTGAAGTGTCAGTCCCCGAGTGGGGTGGTCGTGGCCTATAAAATCGAGGATTGCCTTTTTAAGGTCTTACGATTTCGAGGTTTAGTACATCGATCATGTCGATTGTTTGGACAACAGTCCCCGAGTATAGGGTAAATTGTTTGAACTTTAGCTATGATCGGCCCTTAAGCCAGTTTCCACAATAGATCATAAGTATGAAATTGTAAAGTATATATTTCTCTAAGGCACAGAACATCTGGTAATGAAAACTACTTCTTTCAATAGATTATACATGCGTACATGTTTTGCCATTAGGTCTCAAGTAATCTACATGGACACGGTTCATTTGACCGTTTGGTCCTTTACCTATCGAGACCCTTTTGACACAGAGTATTTTCCTTGTAATATCCGAGGGTGATGCCCCCTAGTATTCGAGGTTGATTGTAAAGGAGCCTCGAATACTATTGAATTGCTCTAAGTTAGCACGAACAATGGTTACCTCATTAAAAACCTCACCGGAAAAATCCATTTGGGACAAAAACCGGTCTAAGAGAAAAAGAGTGCAACGCGTGTTTTCAGACTTAAGGGCTTTGTGTTTGAAGAATCCTTTGGTGTCTTCCATTAAACACCTGCAAATAGTTAGTATAAAATATAAACGAAAATGGAGAAGGTCGTCCCTTAGCAGTAATATCGTTTGAGGAGTGATATGTTCCAATTGTTTGGTAATTGTTCGTCGTTCATCGTGCCAAGTTTGTAGGATCCCTTTCCGATGATATCGAGGACCTGATACGGTCCCTCCCAGTTCGGGCCAAGTTTTCCTTCGTTTGGGTCTCGAGTATTGAGGGTGGCCTTCCTCAGAACCAAGTCCCCGATTTTAAAGTGTCGAAGATTGGCTCTCCTATTGTAATACCTTTCGATCCGCTGTTTCTGTGCGGCCATTCGAACGAGTGAGGCTTCCCGTTTTTCATCTAGCAATTCGAGGCTTGTATTTATAGCTTCGTGATTTGACTCTTCTGTTGCATATCGAAACCTGACGCTAGGTTCCCTGACTTCAACTGGGATTAGAGCTTCGACGCTATATAATAAAGAGAACGGTGTTGCCCCCGTACTAGATTTTGATGTTGTTCGATACGCCCAAAGGACTTCGGGCAATATTTCTGTCCATTTTCCCTTAGCGTCGTTCAATCTTTTCTTTAGATTTTGAATGATGGTCTTGTTTGTCGATTCGGCCTGTCCGTTCCCACTAGGATGATATGGCGTCGATAGAATCCTTTTTATTTTGTGAGCTTCGAGTAACTTTGTCACTTTGCTGCCGACGAATTGCTTTCCATTGTTGCATACGATCTCGGCAGGCATCCCGAATCGGCATATAATGTGGTCCCAGATGAAGTCTATGACTTCTTTCTCTCTACTTTTCTCGAAATTCTGTGCTTCAACCCACTTAGAGAAATAGTCAGGCATAAACAAAATAAATTTAGCTTTATCCGGGGCTGATGGTAGAGGGCCGACAATATCCATTCCCCATTTCATGAATGGCCATGGGGATAAGACTGAGTGGAGTTGCTCTACGGGTTGGTGAATCATCAGCGCATAGCTTTGACATTTGTCGCACTTTCGAACAAACTCTTTTGTATCCTTTTCCATATCGGCCCAATAGTATCCTACTCTGATGACTTTGTGAACCAATGACTTGGCACCGGAATGATTTCCGCAAGTGCCCTCGTGGATTTCTCGTAGGATGTAGTCGGTATCTCCTGGTCCCAAACATATTACTAATGGTCCATCGAACATCCTTCTATATAGTGTTCCATCTTCGGCCAATGTAAATCGTGCGGCCTTCGTACGTAGAGTCCTCGATTCCTTAGGATCCGATGGAAGCTTCCCATTCTTTAGGTACTCGATATACATGTTCATCCAATCCCAGGTCAGACTTGTGGAGTTGATTTCGGCGTGGCCTTCTTCGATTACTGACCTTGAAAGTTGTACGACAGTCCCCGAGCTAATCTCTTTGTCTTCGACTGATGACCCCAAATTTGCAAGGGCATCAGCCTCGTTGTTTTGTTCTCGAGGCACATATTGCACGGTCCATTCTTTAAACCGATGTAAAGTCACCTGTAGTTTGTCCAAGTACCTTTGCATTCGATCTTCTCGAACCTCGAAGGTTCTGTTGACTTGGTTTACTACAAGCAGGGAGTCACATTTGGCCTCGATGACCCAAACCTTTAGCTAACTCGAGACCTGCAATCATGGCCTCATACTCAGCCTCATTGTTAGTTAACTTGGAAGTTTTGATAGCTTGTATAATTGTATTATCCGTGGGCGGCTTCAAAACAATGCCTAGACCGGACCCCTTCACGTTCGAAGCGCTGTCTGTGAAGAGGGTCTACATCCCCGATGATGTACCCGACTTTAATAATAGTTCCTTTTCAACCTCGGGTACGAGGGATGGCATAAAGTCGGCCACAAAGTCTGCTAAGATTTGAGACTTGATGGCCGTTCGGGGTCGATACTCGATATCGTACCCACTGATCTCGACGGCCCATTTGGCCAATCGGACTTATGCAAAATATTGCGAAGGGAATATGTAGTCACCTCACAGATTGGGTGACACTGAAAATATGGTTTTAATTTCCTAGAGGCGCTTATTAGGGCAAGCGCTAATTTTTCTAAGTGTGGGTACCGGGTCTCGGCCTCTCCTAAAGTTCGACTAACATAGTAAATAGGAAATTGCGTACCTTGCTCTTCTTGAACTAGGACCCCACTTACCTCGATTTATGAGACTGCTAATTACAAGTAGAGCTGCTCGTCTGCTTTCGGAGTATGAAGCAGTGGCGGGCTCGAGAGATACCGCTTTAATTCTTCCAATGCTTGTTGGCATTCCGGGGTCCATGCAAAATTGTTCTTCTTTCTGAGCAGTAAGAAGAACATGTGACTTCTATCCGAAGATCTCGAGATGAATCGGCTTAGGGCGGCTATGCGCCCTGTTAACCTTTGTACGGCCTTAACATTGTTCATGATTGTGATGTCTTCGATTGCCTTGATCTTATCGGGGTTGATTTCGATCCCCCGATTTGATACCATAAAGCCGAGGAACTTGCCAGAGCCGACCCCGAATGCACATTTCTCCAGGTTGAGTTTCATGTAGTATTTCCTTAGTATATCGAAGGTCTCCTGTAAATATGTCAAATGGTCCTCTGCTCGTAGGGACTTAACTAGCATATCGTCAATATAAACCTCCATTGATTTACCTATTTGTTCTTCGAACATTCGATTTACTAAGCGTTGATATGTGGCACCAGCATTTTTTAGTCCAAACGACATTACATTATAACAATAGGTGTCGTACTTAGTGATGAACGAGGTCTTTTTCTGATCCTCCGGGTTCATTTGTATTTGATGTACACCCAGAGTAGGCATCGAGAAAACTAAGGATCTCGTGGCCGGTCGTGGCATCGATCATGCGATCGATATTCGGCAGAGGAAAAGAGTCTTTAGGATATGCTTTGTTTAAATCTTTATAGTCTACGCACATTCTAAGTTTATTTCCCTTTTTAGGGACTATGACAACGTTTGCTAACCATTCGAGATATTTTGCTTCCCGAACGGATCCTATTTTGAGACGTTTGGCTACCTCGTCCTTGATGAATGCATGTTTTACCTCGGACTGGGGCCTTCTCTTTTGTTTTACCGGGCGGAACTTCGGGTCCAAGCTCAGTCAATGTGTAGTGATCTCCGGCGGTACCCCTGTCATATCTAGGTGGGACCAAGCAAAATAATCCATATTATTGATAAGAAATTTAATGAGTTTTTCCCTGAGCTCGGGGGTTAACCCCGTACCCAGGTATACCTTTCGATCGGGTCGATGCTCGATCAGTATGACTTGCTCCAGCTCTTCGACTGTCGCTTTGGTGGCGTTGGAATCCTCGGGGATTATGAAGAATCGAGGGGTCCAGTAGTCATCGTCCCCGTCCGTTCCCTGCTTCTCTGACTGAGTCGAGGCTAGTGGTTGTGGTTGCTATTTAGCTCCCTGTTTTCCTTTGGACTCTGATCCCTTTGTTGACGAAAGCGCCGATACCGATATTACTTCGTCGACCGCGAACATCTCTTTGGCAGCATGTTGTTCCCCATACACCGTTTTTACTACATCCGGTGTTGGGAACTTCAGCATTTGGCGAAGGGTTGAGGGGAACGCCCTCATGTTGTGAATCTAGGGTCTTCCGAGCAGTGCGTTGTATCTCATATCGCCCTCGATCACATGGAACTTTGTTTCTTGAATAGTTCCGGCTACATTTACCGGTAGGATGATTTCATCTTTAGTTGTTTCACTCACCATGTTGAAGCCATTGAGAAACCGAGTTGCGGGTACGATCTGATCTTGTAGGTCGAGCTGCTCCACGACCCTCGATCGAATAATATTGGCCGAGCTTCCTAGATCAATTAAAACACATTTAACCTGAATTTTATTCATAAGGATAGAGATTACCAAAGCATCATTGTGGGGTTGTGAGATCTCTTCTGCTTCTTCATCATTGAATGATAAAGTGCCCTCTAGCACATAGTCTCGAGTTCGTTTTTCCCTGGTGATTGATACTTTAGTGCGTTTGAACACGGGCCCTTGTGGAATATCGACCCCACCAACGATCATGTGAATCACGTGTTGTGGTTCTTTCTGCTCATTTTTCCTGTTTGCATCCCTGTCGCTGAAATGGTTTTTAGCTCGGTCGCTCAAGAATTCTCGAAGGTGACTCTCGTTAAATAGACGGGCTACCTCCTCCCTTAGTTGTTTGCAGACTTCGGTTCTATGACCATGTGTACCATGGTATTTGCATATTTGATTGGGGTTTTTTTGGGATGGATCGGTTTGTAGGGGTCTGGGCCATCTAGTATCTTTGATTCTCCCAATGGCTGACACAATACCTGATGTGTCGATGCTGAAGTTCTATTCTGATAATCGTGGTGCTTCTGTGGGATCGACATATTTATCGAAGCCACTTTTGCTCATGAGCCCTCGAGAGCTCTGTCCTCGATCGTTCCTTCGATCATTTCGGATGGGATTGCGTCTTGGGTCGCTGTTTCTACGATCTGCGTTGTATGGTTGATATCGATCTCTGTTCGACCGGGGTTCTCTGTCGATATCCCTTTGAGTTCTGCCGACGGGCCTGTTTGGATAAACGGAACCGGAAGGGGTCCCCAATTGACCATCCTCGACCCTGATATTTTACTAGTACCGATTATGTACATCAGCCCAGGTTACCGCTGGATATTCAATTAAATTCTGCGTTAGCTGTCGTGATGCCACCGAACTTTGTTCGTTCAAACTTTGAGTAAAAGCTTGAACGGCCCAATCGTCTGTGGCCGATGGTAGTTCCATGCGTTCCATCTGGAACCGAGATACGAATTCCCTCAACATTTCGTTGTCCTTTTGTTTCACCTTGAAGAGGTCTGACTTCCTAGTCGCAACCTTTATTACTCCGGCATGTGCCTTTACGAAGGAGTCTGCAAGCATGGCGAAGGAATCGATGGAATTAGGCGGCAAATTGTGGTACCATATCATTGCTCCTTTCGACAAGGTTTCTCCAAATTTCTTCAGTAGAACAGATTCAATCTCATCGTCTTCCAAGTCATTCCCTTTTATTGCGCATGTATAAGAAGTGACATGCTCATTAGGGTCGGTGGTCCCATTGTACTTAGTAATTTCTGGCATTCGAAATTTCTCCGGAATGGGTTTCGGAGCCGCACTTGGAGGGAAAGGCTTCTGTACGAATTTCTTTGAATCCATACCCTTTAGAATCGGCGGTGCCCCCGGTATTTGGTCAACCCGGGAGTTGTATATATCTACTTTCTTGTCATTTGCCTCGATTTTCTTTTCTCCCCATTCAATCCGTTTACTGAGCTCCTCGAGCATTTTCATAATGGCGGGGTCAGTCCCTGATTCGTTGGCGTTCGACCTTTCCGGCACAGGCTCAGTCTTGTGGACAACTTCTGGTTCGACCCTACTCAGTGTTCGGTGCTGATTTTGTAGTTGTGCTATAGCGGCTTGTTGAGCCTGTAATATTTCGAATATCAATTGGAGGCTAACTCCGCCATCTTCTCTGCCCTACGTACCTCGACCACCTGATCGAACTTCCCTGCGTACACTACCTTCGGGATCAGCGCCCAAATTTGCATTTAGGGCGACATGTGAACTGACATCTACGAGATTAGTAATTGGTGCTTCCTTGAGGTCAGCCTGAGGCGCCTCGATCCCTGGAGCGGCTATACTATCATTTTCCCCATGAAAACCGAGGCACTTGTCACCATGTGTAGGCGCTACTTATGAGTTTGACATGTTTATCCTGAAAACAAAGATTATTATGAGAACAAGTGTAAAGCAGTATGTGTTATCGGAATCAGTATTAAGCAATCACTATTATCCTTGGCCCCACGGTGGGCGCCAAACTGTTTACTCTTCAAATTGGATAACAATTAAACTTATGATGTGGTCCAAAGGATACGTGATTTCGCTTAATACCAATTGATAAATATGAAGAATAATAACATAAATGAATTATAAAGTAAGGCAAACCAGAGTTAGAATGGAAATCAGCCCTAAAGTTTGGATACCCTCGAATTGGTAGATGTAAGAACAATTAAAATATAACAAGCTAATAAACAATAGTATAAACGAGAAAAAGAATTATATTGCTTTGACATCTGTGAACAATCAAAGGTAAGATTGTTGGCCATGATGAGTCTTGTGTGACAAGAGAGTGCCACCGATAATCAAAGGTAAGTTTTATAAAGCGGTGGTT
>AWOL01S0119266.1:0-18917 GCA_000715115.1 Nicotiana otophora
TATATATATATAATTTAATCACTGAAAGAAGTCGGTATTTTCCATTGCAACTCTATTCAGAAATGATAGCATCTTTGATGCTAAATGCCATATCCCTAATAGTAGAACTATCACCAACCAAGCAGTTTAATTTTACTTGATGAAGCTTTTAATGCTAAAATGAATATTGGAGGAGAGGAGTGGGACATAAGAAACTCAGCTGGAAAATGGAAGGAAGATTTCGCAAGTAGTTTTTATCCTAACTCAGTTCTCCATGCTAAAAGTGTAACGACCCAAAACCCAGAATAGGCCATGATGGCACCTAACGCTGCCGTTAGGCAAGTCCACAAGTGAACCTATAATTTAATTATTCCTTTTTAACTTTTAAAACAAAAGTTTTCTTTTTAAAAGAATGAAATAAGTAAGATCTCATGCAACTGTACATCTCTTTTCTCAACAAAATACCAGCGTGAGAAATACATCAACTATAGAGACAGTAATGATAAGTACAACTGTACATAAATGGTAAATGCCCCAAAACTCGGTGCCACAAGTGCATGAGCAATCTAGAGAATATATAAAACTAATACAACTACTGTCTGAAAGGTACTAGACAGAAATAATAAACAAGGTAGAAGGAGACTCCGGTGCTACGGATCAGAGCAAGGCAAGTAGCTCACCACTAAGTCTCCGTAGAAGTGCGGCTACGTGTTCGTGTGACCACTGGTAGTACTTGTCTCATTACCTGCACATTCAGTGCAGAAGTGTAGCGTGAGTAAGGAAATTAACGCGTACCTAGTAGGTATCCAGTCTAACCTAGAAGAAGTAGTGACGAGGAGTCGACTTGACACTTACTAGAGGTTAAAAACTAATAGAAATACATAAAGTAGATATGGAGAATGTACAACAAGTAGCAACGAAACAAATAAAAGTAATTACAGTAATTTCCCACGTGAGTCTATATCAAGAAACTAAACATGTCATAACCGGCTCTGAAGGTGCTAACTCAACTATTACCAAACCAAACCCAGTCCAAGTATTAAGCACGAAGCTACCGAGGAGAAACGCCCGATCCAATAGGTATAGTGGTATTCAGTACTGCCGAGACGAACATCCAGATCCCATAAGAATAGTGTTACCATACTGCCGAGGCGAACGACCCGATCCCACAAGAGTAATTTATTATATTGCCGAGGCGAACAGCCTGATCTCATAAGAGTAATTTATTACATTGCCGAGGTGAATGACTCGATCCCATAAAAGTAAAGAAATTTACCTCGTTCGCGGAAGTACATGCGAGTCGAGAAGACACGGATCCATAATTCGTCAAATATTTCCCAATTTTGTCAAAGTAAGAGGCTAAATCAGTATCTTTATTCAAATTTTCAATCTCAGTCATAATCAAGGAAATCAATACACAAGATAGATACAAATAACACAATTAAGGAATGATGTGAATCTAAGTCTCCCCGGACATAACATGAATATAGCTATGTACGGACTCTCGTCACCTCGTGCGTACGTAGCTCCCCACAAAAAGTAGCACACAATAATTAGTACACCTAAGAGGATAAATTCCCTCTTATAATGTTAGGCAAGAAAACTACCTCGCATTCAAGTCCACTAACCGGCTCTTTAACCTCACTAGAATTCCCCAAACGAAGTTCGAGCAATCCGAAGCAAATCAAAAGTCATATAAACTAATCAATAAATTTTCAAAAGTTCATAAATTAACCACTAGAGTAATTACCCAACCCAATTTGGAAGGTTCCAAAAATTCACCCCTGGTCCCAAGCACCCAGATTCCAAAAATATTTGCAAATAAATATTATCCATAACCTCACGAATACAAATATATAATTTCTACTCAATCCCATAGTTATTTTTGTGATCTAATCCCGTTTTTACCCAAACCTTGGTTTTTAAACAAACTCCTAAAATTTCCACATTTTACCCGTTAAAATCTACCCATAATCTGTGTATTTAACTTACAATAGGTATAAATTACTCACCTTACATTGCTTGATGAAAATCCCTCTCCAAGAAGCTCGAAATTCGGACCACACAAGTGAGAAATGGGAAAAATAAGCCTAAGTCCCGTCTTTAAAATGTTTTATGCCCAGTGGTTCCTTCTTTGCGATCACGATAAGGCACTCGCGATCGTGAAGGAAAAATGCCAAGTCTAGGAAAAATGCCCTTCAAAAATGCGACGGCCTTAACGTGAAGGAGAAGGCTAGTTGCCCATAGCCTCGCGAACGCGGTCCTCATCTCGCGAACGCGTAGGGCAAAATGCCACCCAGTCCCAGTTTTGGTGTTTCCGACTTAGCTCCGAGCGGTCCGAAACATACCCAAGCCACCTGGGACCCTATCTAATATCACAACTAAGTCCATAACCATAATACAGACCTACTCGAAACAACAGAACACGTAAAACAATATAGAAACCAAAATTTGCACCCCAAAACCAAATTGAATCAACTTATGAACTTCAAACTTCTCAACTAGATCCGAACACATCGAATCATACTTATACAACTCGAAATAACACCAAATTTTACATACAAGTCAAAAATCGCCATACAGATCTATTACCAAGCTCGGAATCCCGAATAGACCTCGATAATACCAAATTCTACTCCAAACCAAATTTAAAGAACTAGAAAACTTTCCATGAGCTAACTTTCAACATTAAGCGCCGAAACGCTCTCGGATCACCCGAAACCCTACCCGAACACACGCTCAAGTCCAAAATCATCATACGAACTTATTGAAACCATCAAATTCCGGTTCCGAGGTCGTTTACTCAAAACGTTGACTCAAGTCAAACTTAGCCATCTTAAGCCACTATTTAGGAACTCAGTGTTCCGATTTCAACCCGAACCCTTCCAAACCTTAACCAACCATCCCCGCAAGTCATAAAATAGTAAAAACACATACAGAGAGTATCAATTAGGGAAACGAGGATCTAGAAATAAAAACGACTGGTCGGGTCATTATATTCTCCAGCTCTTAAACAAGCGTTTGTCCTCGAACGAGTTTAGAATCATACCTGGAGTGCTGAATAAGTGTGGATATCTGCTCCACATTTCCTCCTCAGCCTCCCAATTCACCTCCTTGACTGGTTGACCCATCCACTGGACCTTTACTACATAAATCTTCTTGGACCT
The DNA here is from genome assembly GCA_000715115.1 of Nicotiana otophora. NCBI lineage: Eukaryota > Viridiplantae > Streptophyta > Magnoliopsida > Solanales > Solanaceae > Nicotiana > Nicotiana otophora. The sequence goes on from AWOL01S0119266.1 coordinate 3,147, forward strand.
CAACTGGCGAACATGCTTGTCAACAATGGCAACTAGGTTTTCTTCATAACCCAAACTCTCATCTAGCTGAACCATGTTGTAATCTAACACATGCGACCTGTCGGCATGGTACTTCCGGAGAATATACACATGGAATATCGGATGAACTCCCGATAGACTGAGAGGCAAGGCAAGTTCATAAGCAACCTCCCCAACTCACCTCAATACCTCAAATGGCCAATAAACCTTGGACTCAACTTGCCCTTCTTTCTGAACCCCATGATACCTTTCATCGGCGAGACTTTCAAGAGTAACTTCTCGCCCACCATAAATGATAAATCATACACCTTTTGATCCGTGTAACTCTTCTGTCTGGACTTTACTGTATGAAGTTGCTCCTGAATCAACTTTACTCTCATGACCCGGATTTCCACCCTCGGAACCGTGATGGCAACTAACATTTCACTTACTAGGCAAGCTAATGTTAGCTATATCTATTAAATATTTTTAACCATTTCAAAATTAAATGACAATAATGAAACTGAATAGTCTGAAATAAGGTAATAAACTAATAAGTGACAAAATCCAAAAACAAAATCCCGGAACTGGTGTCACGAATACATGAGCGTCTAGAATACTACAAATAAAAGTCTAAAATAAACATAACTATCTGAATCAAAGTAAACAACTAAATGAAGTAGAGGAGGACTTTAGGGCTGCGGACGCCGTGCAACTATACCTCAAGTCTCCACTAACAGCGGGATCCGAGCAAGCCTACTGAATGCCGCTAGGACCAACTTCGACATTTGCACAAGAAGTGCAGAGTGTAGTACGAGTACAACCGATCCCATGTACTCTAACTGCCGAGCCTAATCTCAATGAAGTAGTGATGAGGCTAAGGTGGTTCACTCACATTAACCTGTACGCAATAATAATAAAAATAATAGCAGAAAAGACAAGAATGAAAGTAAAGAAGTTAATTCATAACAATGAACTCAAATCCAACTAACAGAGAGTCCAGAATAACAAATCATGTAAGCTCATCTCGATTACCGAGGCAGAACCAACAATCACAAATAAATATAACTTTATACAATCCGTTGTGACGCGCAACCCGATCCCACCATATCATCAACTGTCAATATCATAATCCGTCCTTATACCACCATTTCAACTCATTACCTTTGAATCTCCGTTGCGGCGTTGAACCCGCTCCCCAATCAATTTCAATCAACAATAGCAATTCAACAACAAAGATTTAAGAAGTTCTACATCAAGAGAATAAATGTACGAGCAATGGAAAATAATATGATAATCAAAGAATCTCGAATAACTCGGATGTATCAACTTTACCAACTCAACGGTATCTACCAATTAACAACTCATACAAATGAAATTACATTATTGAAGGCAACAAATGATACGAAACTATAAGACAAGCAAGGCAAAGACAATCTAGAAATACAAGAAAAGCAAATAGAGACAAATAGCAAATAAACATAGAATCATGGAAGGAATGGACAATTTAATATAAGGAACACTAAATGGCAAGTAGTAATTATGGCATAGAAGACAAATAAGAATATAACAATTAAGGCATGAAACAAGAAATACTATGAAGCAACAAAGATAGGGAAGCAAGTAATGTAACATCGCATATACACTCGTCACCTTGCATATATGCCGTTTCACACATAATTCATACAACATGTAGTTCAAGGGTCCCTAATTTCCTCAAATCAAGGTTACACCCACCACTTACCTCACTCTAAAACTCAAGCAATCAATCAACCACGGACTTGCCTTTTGAACAAGCCTCCAAACCAACCAAATCTAGCAAATTATTGACCAAATGGTTCAAAATAAGTTTTAAAAACTACCCACAAATGAAAGAGGTTCAATTTAGATCATTTTTGAAAAACGTCAACAAAAGTCAACCCCAGGCCTACTTGGTCAAAATTGAGATTCGGACCAAAACCCGATTACCCATTCACCCCGGAGTCCGGTTATGTGATTTGTTTCAAAATCTGACCTCTATTCAAGGTCTAAATCTCAATTTTACAAAAATCCTCAATTCTACCCAAATCCCTAATTTCTGCCATGAAAATCCTAAATATGATGTTGAAATCTCATGAAATGCAATGGGGTTTAGGGTTGAGAGATTGTGAGAAATGAGCTAAATCCTGTTTTCCCCCTCTTTTACCCAATTGCGTATGTCGCAAATGCGCTGACTTGTTTGCAATTGCGAGTAATGCAAATGCGAGAAAAGTGTTGCAAATGCGAACCCTGTTTCAGTGCTACAGAAGTCGCAAATTGCAAACTCCCATCCATCGAAAATGCGGACCAATCCTTCGCAAATGCGAAGGTTACCCAGGAACACACTGAGTCTAAAATGCGACTCTGTCTTCGCAAAAGCGGCTACTATTCATTCGCAATTGCGAACATTATATTCGCAAATGCGAGGCCACCCAGTCTAGCCCATGCTCGCAAATGTGAATACTTATTCGCAAAAGCGAGGTTCGCAATTGCGAGCCAGACCTCGCAAATGCGAGATTTGTAGATCACACCAGCAACAGAGAAGACATCAGTTATCTCCAAAGACCAAAAATCAATCTGTTGCCTATCCGAAACTCACCTGAGCCCCTCGGGCTCCAAACTAAACATGAACACAAGAGTATAACATCAAGTGAACTTGCTCGTGCAATCAAATCACCAAAATAACCTCTAAATCTACGAATCAATCCTCAAAACGAATGAACTTTCAAAGTGAAACTCAAGAACACTAGAATCATGTTTAAGCGTCCGAATGATGTCAAATGAATTTCGAATTGAACCAAATTTTGCAAACAAGTTTCAAATAGCAATACAGAACTATTCCAAGTTCAAACATCATAATTCGAACCCGTTAGCTAAGAAGTCAACTTAAGGTCAAACTTAGAAATTTAAAACTTTCGAAAATGCTAGATTTCGGCAAAATGAGTCAAAACAAGTTAGGAACTTCCGAATTAAATTTCGGGCATATGCCCAAGTCCCAAATCACGATACAGAACTACCGGGACTATCAAAACACTGATTCAGGTTCGTTTACATAAAATATTAACTGTAGTCAACTCTAATTATTTTTAAGGCAAAATTTCACATTTCTTCACATTTTCACATAAAGATTTTCGGATTAGGAAACGGGCTGTGCACACAAATTGAGAAACACTAAACGGAGCTAATCGAGGTCTCAAAACACAAAAATAGAGGCTAAATATCAATATGACCTATTGGGTCATCATATTTTCCACCTCTAAAACACACTTTCGTCCTCGAACAGACATAGAAAAGTACATGGACTGGTGAAAAGGTGTGGGTATCTACTTTGCATATCAGACTCGGAATCCCACGTAGCTGCCTTGATCAGATCACCTCTCCACTGCACTCGAACTGAATAATAACACTAAGACCTCAACTTCTGGGCTTGCCGGGCAGGAATGGCCACCGACTCCTCCTCGTAAGTCAAATCCTTGTCCAATTAGACTAAGCTGAAATCTAATACGTGGGACGTATCACCGTGATACTTCTGGAGCATGGACACATGGAACACCGGATGGACTGCTAACAAACTAGGTGGCAATGCTAGCATGTAGGCCACCTCACCCACTCTCTCTAGAATCTCGAAAGGTTGATATACCTAAGGCTCAACTTGCCCTTCTTTCCAAACCTCATCACACCCTTCATGGGTGAAACTCGGAGCAATACCCTCTCCCCAACCTTGAATGCAACATCACTAACTCTCTGATCGGCATAACTCTTCTACCTAGACTGAGTTGTGCGAAGTCGATCCTGAATCATCTTGACCTTTTCCAAGGCATCCTAAACTAAATAGGTACCCAACAATGGAGCCTCTCCCCGCTCAAACCAACCAACTGGCGAATGACACCGTTTGCCGTACAATGCCTCATAGGGAGCCATCTGAATACTCGATTGGTAGCTGTTGTTGTAGGAAAACTCCGCAAGCGGCAAGAACTGATCCCAAGAACCCTCGAAATCCATAGCGCAAGCACGAAGCATATCCTCCAATATCTAAATAGTGCGCTCGGACTGTCCGTCCGTCTGGGGGTGAAATATTGTACTTAATTCAACCTGTGTGCCTAACTCACACTATACAGTGCTCCATAAGTGCTAGGTAAACTGCCTACCTCGATCAGAAATAATGGACACCGACACGCCGTGCAGACGAACAATCTCGCAGATATAGATCTCCGCCAACCACTCTATAGAATAGGTAACTGCTACTAAAATGAAATGCGCCGACTTGGTCAACCTATCCATATTGACCCATACCATATCGAATTTCTTCTGAGTCCGTGGGAGCCCAACAACAAAATCCATGGTAATACGCTCCCACTTCTATTCAGTAATCTCAAGCCTCTGATGCAAACCACCAGGCCTCTGATGCTCATACTTTACCTGCTGACAATTCAAACACCGAGCTACATATGAAACTATATCCTTCTTCATCCCTCTCCACCAATACTGTTTCCTCAAATCCTGTTAGATCTTGGTGGCCCCGGATGAATAGAATACCGTGAACTGTGGGCCTCCTCAAGAACCAACTCACGAAGCCTATCCATATAAGGCACATAAATCCGACCCTGCATCCGTGAAACCCCATCATTACCAATGGTAACCTTCTTGGAATCATCGTAACATACCATGTACTTAAGGATAAGAAAATGGGGGTCGTCATACTGGCGCTCTCTGATGTTCTCATAGAAGGAAGATCGAGAAACCGTGCAAGCTAGAACATGACTATCTTCCGAAATATGTAACCTCACGAGTTGATTGGCCAAGACGTGAACATCTTATGCTAGCAATATCTCACCAGCTGGAATATATGCAAGGCTACCCATACTCACAACCTTTCTACTCAATGCATTGACCACCACATTAGCCTTCCCAGGATGATACAAAATGGTGATATCATAGTCTTTTTGTAGATCCAACCGCATTCGTTGCCTCAAATTGAGATCCTTTTGCTTGAACAAATACTGAAGACTCCAATGGTCCGTGAACACCTCACAGAAAACGTCGTAGAGGTAATGGTTTTAAAACTTCAATGCATGAACAATGGTTGCCAGCTCCAAGTCATAAACATAGTAATTCTTCTCGTGAACCTTCAATTGCCGCGACGTATATGCAATCACCCTTCCATCCTGCATCAATACTGTGCCGAGACCAACATGCGATGTATCATAATACACCGTATATGATCTTAATCCTATGGGTAATAACAACACCGAAGTAGTAGTCAAGGCAATCTTGAGCTTCTGAAAGCTCAACTCACACTCATCTGACCACCTGAATGGAGCACCCCTCTACGTCAATCTTGTCAATGAGGCTTCTATGGATGAAAACCCCTCCACGAACCAGCAATAATAACCCGCCAAACCCACAAAACTCCAAATCTTTATAGCTGAAGTAGGTCTAGGACAGTTCTGAACTGCCTCAATCTTCTTAGGACCCACTTTAATGCCCTCTGCAGATACAACATGCCCCAAAAAGGTGACTGAGTCCAACAAAAACTCACACTTGGAAAACTTCGCATATAACTGACTATCTCTTAGAGTTTGAAGTACCACTCTAAGATGTTGCTCATGCTCTTCTTGACTGTGGGAGTAGATCAAGATATCATCAATGAATACAATCACAAAATAATCCAAGTAGGGCTTAAATACCCAATTTATCAAATCCATAAATATTGCTGGGTCATTTGTCAACCCAAATGACATCACTAGGAACTCATAATTCCCATACCGAGTCCGAAAAGCTGTCTTAGGGACATCCGATGTCCTAATCTTCAACTGATGGTAGTCAGAACTTAAATCAATCTTCAAAACCCCTTTGGCACCCTGAAGGTGATCAAATAAGTCACCGATCCTCGGCAACAAGTACTTGTTCTTGATAGTCACTTTGTCCAATACCGATAGTCTATACACATCCTTATTGAATCATCCTTCTTCTTCTTCATGAACAACATGGGCGTACCCCAAGGTGAAACACTAGGTCTAATGAATCCTTTATCAAGTGAATCATGCAACTGCTCCTTCAGTTCCTTCAACTTAGGTGGCGCCATATGGTATGGTGGAATAGAAATAGGCTGAGTGCCCGGAGTCAGGTCAATACAAAAATTAATATCCCTATCGGGTGGCATCCCCGACAGATCTGCGGGAAACACCTTCTGAAACTCATACACAATAGGTACCGAATCCATGGAAGGAACCTCCGCACTAGAATCACAAACATAGGCCAAATATGCTAAAAACCCCTTCTCGACCATATGTTGAGCCTTCACATAAGAAATAACCTTGCTAGTAGAATGGTCAGGAGTCACCCTCCACTCTAATCGGGGAAATCCCTGCATGTCTAAGGTCACCGTATTGGCATGACAGTCCAATATAGCATGAGAAGGTGACATCTAATCCATACCTAAGATAACATCAAAGTTCACCATGTCAAGAAGTAGGAGATCTACACTAGCCTCTAGGCTCCCGATAGAAACTACATACGAGCGATAAACACGGTCTACAACAATATAATCTCCCATAGACGTGGACACAAAAAAAACACTCAAAGAATCACGAGGTACAATTAGATATGAAGCAAAATAGGATGACACGTAGGAATAAGTAGAGCCCAGATCAAATAGAATTGAAGCATCTCTATGGCAAACCGAAATAGTACCTGTGATGACGTCGTTATATAAATCTGCCTCGGGTCTAGTTGGGAATGCATAAAAATGGGGATGGTCCCCACCACTCTGACCTCTGTCCCTCGGGCAACCCCTAAATGGCTGACCTCCACCTCTAATACCCTGACCTCTACCTCTAACGATCTGACCCCCACCTCTAGCTGGCTGTGCGGGGGGTGGAAAAATCGGTACCAGAATAATGGCATGAGAACCCTGCTGAGATCTGCTGCTCGACATTCTAGGGCAATACCTCCTGATGTGACCTTTGCACCCACACTCAAAATGCTCTCTTGGCTGCTGAGGCTGCTGAAGCGAAGACTGACCCTGCCAGCGAGAATAGCCGCTGCAGTAACTCTGAAGTGGTGGTTCACTGATAAGAGCTTAATGTGCGCTGGATGCTGGTATCCCATAAGAACCATGACCACTCGAAGCATTGCGGGCTACTTGAAGAGCTGACTGAATCGGCCTAGGAGGATAGCCCCTATCAAAAGAACCCTTCCTCGAAATGAGGCACCACTGAAATTACCGAAAAGTGAAATTACCGAAATGATGAGGCCTTTTATCAAACACCGGTCCCCTCTCCTGACCACTAACCATCTTGATCCGTCTAGCAATATCTACGGCTTGCTGGAAAGAAATATCATCTTCAGTCTCCTTGGTCATTTGTAGCCTGCTGCCGAAAGTGATCCCATCAATGAATCTCCTTACTCTCTCTCTCTCTCATTAGGGAGTAAAACAATGGCATGGTGAGCCAGGTCCACAAATCGAGTCTCATACTGGGTGGCAGTCATGCTACCCTGCTGAAGACGCTCAAACTGCCTGCGGTAATCCTCTCTTAGAGTAAAATGAATGAACTTCTCCAGAAATAGTTGTGATAACTGATCACAAGTAAATGCAGGTGAACTAGCTGGTCTGGTCAACATATAATCTCTCCACCATCTCTTGGCAGAACCGGTCACCTAGAACACTACAAAGTCGACCCCATTGGTCTCAACTATACCATGTTGTGCAACACCTTGTGGAAACAGTCTAGGTAATCATGTGGGTCCTTAGAAGGTGCACCGCTGAAATGAACATGAAAGATCTTGGTAAACTTATCCAGCCTCAACAAGGACTTAGAAGACATAAGGGGCCTATCCCCAGCCTGTACCACAATGACCGGCTAAACTACTCCAACTGGCTGGGCTGTTGGAGTCTTATATAAGGGAGCCACCCTATCCAGGGTGTGAGTAGCAAGAGTCTGTGCTCCTCCCCCAGCCTGAGAGACGGTTGGAGCCACCGGAAATGCACCAGTCTGGGCCATACTCTCCATAAGGCCCACCAAGCGGACTAGAGCGTCCTGAAGCACTTGAGTGGCTATGAATCCCTCTAGCACCTGAGATGGTCTGATGGGTACAGTCTAAGTTGGGACCTCCTCCTCATGATCAATTTGAGGTTCCACTGTGGGTGCTACTACTCGAGCTCTAGGCTGAGATATGCCTTGGCCTCTGGCTCGATCTTGGCCTCTGCCCCTGCCCCAGGTAGTAGATGCCACAGGGGGCTCCGGTTCCTATCCGGCTGCGGATGGTGTGCGTGTTCTCTCCATCTTCAAGAAAACAAGAATAGAATTGTCCAATCATCAATGATAGAATATAACCGCATGATAGAGAAGGAAAGAAGTGAGATTTTTCCTAAATTCCATACCCTCTGGAAGATAAGTACAGATGTCTTCGTACCGATCCTCCAAACTCTACTAATCTTGCTTATGACTCGTGAGACCTAGCCAACCTAGTGCTCTGATACCAACTTGTCACGACCCGGAATTTCGACCCTCGGGACCGTGATGACGCCTAACATTTCACGTGCTAGGCAAGTCAATGTTAGCTGTATCTATTAACCATTTTTAACAATTTCCAAATTAAATGACAATAATAAAACTGAATAGTCTGAAATAAGGTAATAAACTAATAACTCACGGAATCCAAATACAAAATCCCAAAATTGGTGTCACGAATACATGAGCGTCTAAAATACTATAGATAAAAGTCTGAAATAAACATAACTGTCAGAATCAAAGTAAACAGCTAATATGAAGTAGAATGGGACTTTAGGGCTACGGACGCTGTGCAACTATACCTCAAGTCTCCACTGACAACTGGATCTAAGCAAGTCTACTGAACGCCGCTAGGACCAACTCCGGTATCTGCACAAGAAGTACAGAGTGTAGTATGAGTACAACCGACCCCATGTACTCTGTAAGTGCCAAGCCTAACCTCAACGGAGTAGTGACGAGGCTAAGGCGGGTCACTTACATTAACATGTACGCAATAATCATAATAATAATAATAGCAGAAAAGACAGGAATGAAGGTAAAGCAGTTAATTCATAACAATGAACTCAAATCCAACTAACAGAGAGTCCAGAGTAATTAGTCATATAAGCTCATCTCGATTACCGAGGCAGAACCAACAGTCACAAACAAATATAACTCTATACAATCCGTTGCGGCGCGCAACCTGATCCTACCATATCATCAACTATCAATATCATAATCCGTCCTTATTCCACCATTTCAACTCATTATCTTTCAATCTCTGTTGCAACATGCAATCCATCCCCAAACAATTTCAATCAACAATAGCAATTCAACAACAAAGATTTACAAGAAATTCTACATCAAGAAAATAAATGTATGAGCAATGAAGAATAACATGATAATCAAAGAATCTTGAACAAGTCGGATGTCTCAACTTTACCAACTCATCGGTATCTACTAGTTAACAACTCATACAAATGAAATTACATTATTGAAGGCAACAAACGATACGAAACTATAAGAAAAGCAAGGCATAAGACAATCTAGATATACAAGAAGAGCAAATAGAGACAAGTAGCAAATAAACATAGAATCATGGAAGGAATGGACAATTTAATATAAGGAACACTAAATGGCAAGTAGTAAGTATGGCATAAAAGACAAATAAGAATATAGCAATTAAGGCATAAAACAAGATATACTATGAAGCAACAATGATAGGGAAGCAAGTAATGTAACGACGCATATACACTCGTCACCTCGCATATACGCCGTTTTACACATAATTCATACACCATGTAGGTCAAGGGTCCCTAATTCACTCAAATCAACGTTAGACCCAACACTTACCTCACTCTGAAACTCAAGCAATCAATCAACCACGGACTTCCTTTTGAACAAGCCTCCAAATCAACCAAATATAGCAAGTTATTGACCAAATAATTCAAAATAAGCTTTAGAAACTACCCACAAATGAAAGAGGTTCAATTTAGATCATTTTTAAAAAAAGATAACAAAAGTCAATCTCGGGCCTGCTTGGTCAAAATCGAGATTCAGACCAAAACCACGATTACCCATTCACCCCCGAGCCCGGTTATGTGATTTGTTTCAAAATCTGACCTCTCTTCGAAGTCTAAATCTCAATTTTACAAAAATTTCCAATTCTATACAAATCCCTAATTTCTACCATGAAAATCCTAAATTTGATGTTAAAATCTCATGAAATGCAATGAGTAATTGAACAGAAATGGATTAAAGTCACTTACCAATGAATTTAAGAAGAAAAGTCTCTTGGAAAATTGCCTCTTCGATTCTTAGGGTTGAGAGATTGTGAGAAATGAGCTAAATCCCGATTTCCCCCTCTTTTACCCAGTTGCGGATGTCACAATTGCGATGTCTTGTTCGCAATTGCAAGCATCGCAAATGCGAGAAAAGGGTCGCAAATGCGAACCCTGTCTCAAACCTACAGAGCTCGAAAATTAAAAATTTGGTTCGCAAATGCAAACTCCTAGCCATCTCAAATACGGACCAATCCTTCGCAAATGCGAAGGTTACCGAGGAACTCACTAAGTCGCAAATGCGACTCTGTCTTCGCAAAAGCGACTACTGTTCATTCGCAATTGCGAACATTATCCTCGCAAATGTGAGGCCACCCTATCCAGCCCATGCTCACAAATGCGAGGCCCGCAATTTCAAGCTAGACCTCGCAAATGCGAGATTTGCATATCACACCAGCAACAGAGAAGGCATCAACTATCTCCAAAGTTCAAAAATAAATCTGTTGCCTATCCGAAACTCACCCGAGCCCTTTGGGCTCCAAACCAAACATGCAGACAAGTGTAATAAAATCATACGAACTTGCTCGTACAATCAAATCACCAAAATAACCTCTAAATCTATGAATCAATCCTTAAAACGAATGAACTTTCAAAGTGAAACTCAAGAACACTAGAATCACGTTTAAGCGTCTGAATCATGCCAAATGATTTCCGAATTGAACCAAATTTTGCAAAAAGGTTTCAAATAGCAATACGGAACTATTCCAAGTTTTAATATCAAAATCCGAACCCGATAGCTATGAAGTCAACTTACGGTCAAACTAAGAAATTTCCAACTTTCTAAAATGCTAGGTTTCGGCAAAATAAGTCAAAACAAGTTAGGGACTTCTGAATTAAATTCCGGGCATACGACCAAGTCCAAAATTACGATACGGACCTACCAAGACCGGCAAAACACTAATCCGGGTCCATTTACAAAGAATGTTTACCGTAATCAACCTCAATCATTTTAAGGCAAAATTTCACATTTCTTCATTTTTTTCCACCTAAAAACTTTCCGGATTAGGACACGGATTACGCATGCAAATCGAGTAATGCTAAACAGAGCTTATCAAGGTATCAGAACACAAAAATAGAGGCTAAATATCACGATGACCTATCGGGTCATCACATTTACCTTCTCCAAGGCATCCTCACTAAATCCGTGCCATAGCCTCGCCGAGGTCAAACCTTCCGATGAGCGAACGACATAGCCGACCATATAGCTCCCCAAATGGAGGCATCTTGATGTTGGACTGATAACTGTTGTTATAAGAAAACTCGGCCAAGGGCAAGAATCTATCCAACTGCCTTCTGAAATCAATAACACACGCTCTGAGCATATCATCCAGAATCTGAACTATCTGCTCCGAAATCCCGTCGATCTGCGGATGAAAGGTTGCGCTGAGCTCTACTTGGTACCCAACTCGCTCTGTAATGCTCTCTAGAAATGCAAAGTGAACTGAGGGACTCTATCTAAAATGATGGTAGCAGGCACACAATGCAACCAGACAATATCTTGAATGTAAATCTAGGCCAACCTCTCTGAAGAGTAAGTAGTCACAACTAGAATAAAGTGTGCCTACTTGGTCAGCTTGTCCACAATGACCCAAACGGCATCAACTTTCCTCAACATATGCGGCAACCCAACTACGAAGTCCATGGTGATGAACTCCCACTTCCACTCTGGTATAACCATCTGCTGTAGTAGGTCACCTGGCCTCTGGTGCTTATACTTAACCTGCTGCCAATTTAGACATCTCACTATATACTCAACTATGTCCTTCTTCATCCGCCGCCACCAATAATGCTGCCTCAGGTCGCGATATATCTTCGTTGCACCTGGTTGAATAGAATACCGAGAATTGTGTGCCTCTTCTAGAATCTTCTCCCTTAAGCCATTTACATTAGCAACACATACGCGACCCCTGATTCGTAGTACACCATCCTCACCATTAGTAACCTTCTTGGAACCACCCTGTAGTACCGTCTCTCTAAGAACCAACAAGTGCGGATCATCGTACTGACGAGCCTTGATCTACCCAAGTAATGAAGAATGAGCCACAACACATGAAAGAACTCAATTGGGTTCTGAAATATGCAACCTCACAAGTCTGTTAGGTAAGGACTGAATGTCCAAGGCCAATGACCTCTCATCTACCGAAATTAATGCCAAACTACCCATACTCTCAGCCTTTCTGCTCAAGGCATCCGCAACCGCATTCGCCTTTCCCGGATGGTAAAAGATGGTAATATCATAGTACTTCAGTAACTCAAGCCACCTGCGATGCCTCAAATTAAGGTCCCTCTGCTTAAACAAATGCTGCAAACTGCGGTGATCAGTGTAAACCTCACAGGGCACCCCATAAAGATAATGCCTCTAGATCTTGAGAGCATGAACTATCACGGCCAACTCCAAATAATGTACGTGGTAATTCTTCTCGTGGGGCTTCAGCTAACGTGAAGCATATGCAATAACTCGGCCCTCCTACATCAATACATAACCCAATCCAACACGTGAAGCGTCGCAATACACGGTATACATTCTTGAACCGGAGGGAAACACTAACACCGGTGTCATAGTCAAAGCGGTATTGAGCTTATGAAAGCTCGCTTTGCAATCATCGAATTATCTGAACGGAGCACCTTTCCGGGTCAATCTAGTCAAAGGTGCTGCAATAGATGAGAAGCCCTCCACGAATCGACGATAATAACCTGCTAACCCCAAGAAACTCCCGATCTCGATCGTTGTGGTAGGACGAGGCCAACTCTGGACTGCCCCGATCTTCTTGGGATCCACCTTAATACCCTCACCTGATACAACATGCCCCAAGAAAGCCACAGAATCCAACCAGAACTCACTCTTGGAGAACTTATTATATAGCTTTTGTTCCTGCAAGGTCTGAAGCACTAACCTCAATTGCTGCTCGTGCTCCCCCATACTATGCGAGTAGATCAATATGTCATCAATGAAGACAATGAAAAATGAGTCAAGATACGGTCTGAACACCCGATTAATCAGATCTATAAACACCGTCGGGGCATTAGTCAAGTCGAAGGACATCGCTAAAAATGCATAGTGCCCATACCTGGTCCGGAAAGCCGTATTCGGACATCCGAAGCACAAATCTTCAGCTGATGATACCTAGACCTCAAGTAAATCTTAGAGAACACTCTGGAACCCTGTAACTGGTCAAACAAGTCATCAATGTGTGGCAATGGGTACTTGTTCTTTATGGTGACTTTCTTCAACTGGCGGTAATCAATGCACATCCGTATACTCCCATCCTTCTTCTTCACAAATAACACTGGTGTGCCCCATGGTAACACACTGGGTCTAATGAACCCCTTCTCAAGCAACTCTTGGAGCTGCTCCGTTAACTCCCTCAGCTCATTTGGAGCCATACGATAAGGCAAAGTAGAAATAGGCCTGGCTCCTGGTACCAAATCAACGCCAAAATCGATATCTCGATCCGGTGTCATACCTGGTAGATCAATAGGAAATACATTGGAAAATTCGCGTGCCACCGGCACTGAATCTAACATAGGGGCCTCTGCAGTAGTATCCTGAACAAAGGCCAAACAACCCTTCTCGATCATATATAGAGCCTTCAAGAAAGAAATAACCCAGCTTGGAAGTACCAATAGATGAACCCTTCCACTCTAATCTGGGCAACTCAGGCATCACCAAGGTAACGGTCTTGGCATAGCAATCAAGAATGGCATGGTACAATGACTACTAGTCCATGCCCAGGATAACCTTGAAATCAATCATATCGAGCAATAGAAGATCCGCTCTAGTCTCATAATCACAAATAGTCACCACACAGAACTGGTGGACCTGATCTACAACAACAGAATCACCCACTAGCACGGACACATATATAGGAACGCCCAAGGACTCGTGAGATACATCAAGATAATGAGCAAATAGAGAAAAAACATAGGAATAAATAGACTTTGGATCAAATAATACCGAGGCATCCCTACGACAGACAGAAATAGTACATGTGATCACTACATCAGAGTTCAATGCCTCTGGCCTGGTAGGGAAAGCATAGAATCTAGTCGTAGCGCCACCTGACTGGGCTCTACCTCTAGGGAGACCCCTACCCACCTGCCCTCCGCCTCTAGCTGGGCGGGCGGGCGATGTGGTAGCTGGTGCGATAACCATGGGCCGATGGTCCTCCTGCTCGGCCTTGCCCAAAATTCTGGGACAAGACCTCTTTACATGTCCAAACTCCCTACACTCAAAACAACCCCTTAGAGCAGTTGAGTGCTGACCTGAAGTCTGACCCGGATGGCCTGAATACCTACTAGAAGAACCCTGAATAGCTAGCGGCCGATAAGTACTCTCTAGGATAGAACTGAAGTAGGGTCGTGTTGGAGCACTCCGTGCAGGCAGTGGTGCTGACTGGCCTCTCAGGAACTAACCTCTGCCCCTAGGTGGGGCACCATTAAATCCACCAAACTACTGTGGCCTCTTGTCCCTCGGTGCAACCTCTCCGTTGCGGTTGCGAATACGCTCGATCCTATATTCACAACCTGATGAAAGGGAGTCCCCATCTCTGCCTCATGAGCTATAGAAACCTGAATCTCATTGTGTAGACCTGCAATGAACCTCTGCACCCGCTCTGCATCTGTGGGGAGTATAATAGCTGCATTGCAAGACAAGTCGGTGAATCTCACCTCATAGTTGATCACAGATATATAACCCTGACGGAGTCGCTCAAGCTGACCCCGAAGCTCCTCTCTCTCTAAAGGTGGTATGCACTTCTCCAAGAATAGATGTGTAAACGGATCCCAAGTCAAGGGAGGTGAACCTGCTGGCATGCTAAGTAAATAAGCCTGTCACCATCTGCGGGCCTTGCCCTCAAGCTGAAAATTGGTGAAGTCCATCCCGTGGACTTCAATATTCCCATGTTCTGTAGCCTATCCTTACACCGATCGATGAAATCCTGTGGGTCCTCTGACCGCTCACCCTAAAGTTAGGGGGATGAAGCCTAGTCCATCTGTCCAACCGCTTCTTCTGATCAACGATTGCGACTGGTACGGACTCTAGCACAACCGCTACAACCGGTTGGGCCCCGGTTGCAGGTAGTGCACCTGGGGTCTGATAAACGGTAGCAGCGTGTCCCCAGAGCCTGAGCGGTAGGGTTCTATACTCCCCTCCCGCCTGAGATGTGGCTAGGTCTGCTGGAAATAAACCAGCCTGCATCATAGAGTCCATGAACTGCAGCATACAGCCCATGACCTCCTGAAATCCCGGTGCAGAAATACAATCTGCCTTGGCTGGCTTGGCTGTAGGCTTCTCATCCTTCTCCTCAATAACATGATCCTCTACTGTATCTGTTGGCGGTACAATAGGAGCAACCCTAGGATTCCGTCACCCCCTGACAAGAGCTAGAGCCTTCCCCAGGCCTCTGCTTCGGCCTCTAGCCACG
>AWOL01S0119268.1:0-23810 GCA_000715115.1 Nicotiana otophora
ATAATGCCCTACCTGGCAGCATGGCCCAAATGTTGTACACACTGGTATTGCTACTAACAAATTTTGTGTTTCATTACAATATTACATTAATTAGCTTGAAAAAGTAACTTACAAATGGAAACCGAAAATAACTTTTAATTCCTTCTAGTCTTCTTCATTTGTTTTTATCCATTTTTTTCTGTCAAATATACAGAACTTACAAATTACCTACAAAATTACGTATATAAAGTTAGTGTTTAAGTATTCCTGTTATAACGTCTTCATTCTTAGATATACAAAACTTGCAAATTACAAGAATAACTCTAGTCTTTACTTTTTACAAATATTAGCTAGTATGCAGTGTTTAGTCAATATATAATCATTGTATAATTTGATTATAATCAGTGTGTATACATTATAAACTAATTGGACAATTCATGTACACTTGTTATACACTAAGAGGTCGTTTGGTAGGGTATATAAGAATAGTGCGGAATAAGGCATATTAGTAATGCATGGGTTAGTAATGCAAGCATTAGTTATGCAGATATTACTTCTTATTTACTGTTTGGTGTGGTATATTAAAATTATAATGCATTGCATAATTTTTAAGAAAAAAGTTGTTTATAAAAATATCCTCCATATTCTCAAGCTTTAAGGGACTTTAAGGATAATTTTGTCTTTAACCAACCTAATACATGCATTAGTAGCCTTAGTATTACTAATGACATGGTTTTCTATGCATTACTTATACATAGGATAATACCAAGTATGATGTATAACTAATACAAGTATTAGTTATACACATGTTGAAAAAATATACCAAACAAGGTATTAGTAATGCATAGAGTTAATGCTTGCATTATTTTTTCTAATACCTCGTATCAAACCATCCCTAAGTATACACTAACGACGACTACAAATTGTTACTACTATGAGGGTGAAATTCCTTTTGCTGTTGGCTAAAAATGTAAAGATCCCAAATAAAAAATATAGATCACGGTAGGCAGGAGCCCCGAAAAGAGAAAACAAAATCAACAAAAAAAAACTAATATTTATAAAAAGAATTCCTCAATATAAGAGAAATAAACTGGTCCTCTTTACTTGCCGTTGGTATAGAACCTGCAATTAAAAAAAAACTAAAAGAAGTAATAAATCTTAAATGACACACAGATACAGAGGTATATATTATATGCATATATAGTATATATGTTATGTGGTTATGTGTTTCAATTAAATTATGCATTACAAAGAAATTAAGGTAAGATAAAGATTAGTTATTAAAGAACATTTTTAAATAATTTCTCCAATCTTGTAATCGAAATTCGTTCAAAAAAGTGGCAAAGAAAGTTGTGTCTCAAATTAGACATAACTATGAGCAAGAGCCGTTGTTATTCTAGGATGTACCTAGACACAAGAAAGGGGTGAATTGTGTTGTATTCAATTTTCGCATGCTAAAGCACCTGATTCTTTGACCGAACTATTGTGACACAAAATTGAAAGTGAAGTGCAGAAATATAGACATAGCAATTTTTACGTGGAAAACTCCGTGCTCAAGGGAGTAAAAAACCACAACCTATACTCGTAGGATTTCCCTTCAAAGCTTTACTAACTTCAAAGAGCAATTTTAGGTTACAACTCAATAACCAAGGGGACTAACTCTAGTACCCTACCCCTACAATCAACCCAATTGTAACCAAGCTTTAGGTTGCAACTTTATGACCAAGTAGACTAACTCTCGTACCCTTTCCCTACAATCAACTCAATCGTAGTTACCCCTTTCTAAACTAACTCTAGCTTAGAAAGCGAAACAAAACACTTTAGAATTTGATTGCCTATGTTTACACTTCTCAAAAGCAAAATAGGTTACAATTTAAGAACAAGTGACTCAACCTAAACAACTAAAGAACTTCAACAGTTTCATCTTCAGCATCTGGTTTTACAGTTTAGAACTTGCCCTTTATCTTCTTCTCATACTCCTTAGCAGCTGAAATACCTTCACCAATGGATACTTGCAATTGTTCTACCATATTAGACATAGCCAGATTATCAATTTCATCTTCTTTGTTCACTTTTTCTTTTCTATCTACCATTTACCATCCTTCATGATTTCAGTATAACTTAACCAAGGGACCAGGTTCCTAGTTGGACTGCTTCTCTTTGTGAACTTCAATTTCACCGGCACTTTCCTTACCAAAACTCTCTTAAATCTTATAGTACCAGGTATATCGTCTCTCACTTCTTCAACCACTCTCTCAAACTTATATTTTTCACCCTCATTAGCACCAGAAGAACCAGATTCATTTCCAAAGGCTCCTGGGGCACCTTTTTCCTTATTAATAACTCCCTCATTACAATCTTTTCTCATTTTTTTCTCTTATCCACCTCTACTATTTCTCATTAATATCATGCACATCATATAACATAACTAAAAAAAATTTTAGCATATCCACTAAGCACAACATTGGAAGTATTTGGATATTCTTCTTGAACTTATATAGCATTAACCTTAACTACTGAATCTTCCTCCTAAGGACCAGCTACCTTTTTTCAGAACTTTCAGCTTTCGATTTCTCACTTTCATCTTCATCAGAATGATCAACAAGTACTGATTTTGGTTTTAGGAACAAAGAGTTATATGATTTAGGTTTTTTGCACAACACTAAAAATTTAGGGCTCAGTGGATGAACAGATTATTGTTGTGCCTATAGAACTTGAAATAGATGAACAGGATGAAAAGAATAGGTTCCTCTACTTTGAAAGAGAAAAATAAGGTAGGGACTAGCTCAAAGGAAGAAGAAAGCTGAAAAGAAATTTTGAGGAGAAGTTAGATATCATGTTTGTAAAGAGGAAAGCTGAACTTCCAAGTAAGAAGGAATTGTGATGATTCACAAAGGTAAGAAGGCAAGAATGGAGTAGGAATATCTATATATATTGTACAGAAATAACCCTCTTCCAATCACTGAGCCTGGTCCTCAATTTCTCCCTAGACAAGTCCAAACCCAGTCCATTTCGAGTTAAGTCATGTTTTGAATTGCCATCTTTCTTACTCTTCTGGTTTAATATTCCTTTTTATGGTATTTGGAGCAGGTTCTTGTTACTTTTGTTGGTTTGGGCCTAAGAAGCTTAATATGGTATATATATAAATTTTTTTATTCTTGGTTTGGTAAGTCTCTCAAGATGGATAGTATCATGAGATTAATGTTTGAGTTCTTGATTTATGTACATGTTAGTATATTCTGAGTGACCAAGAGTTTGATATTGCTTAGTTCTCACTTTTGACTCTACTAATACTTTTTTTTTTATGCTGTCAAAAGGAGGAAGTTAAGTATGTGCACATATGTTGATCAGTGAAATTGGTTCTTAAGCACTTGGACTAATGAAGGGTATTGTCGTTGATTATTTATATTTACATGTTTAACTATGAATTATGCCTAGTCATCTACAAAGTTGCAATAAATGGAAGGCGATCCCTTTGCAGTTGTGAAAATATGGACAAAGTGAAGAAGAGCATTGTTAGTGAAACTGGTTTTTACGCTGAAGATTGATGAAAAATCGGGCAAGTTATTGACTGATTTGCACATGGGCTTGTCATCATAAAAAGGAAAATTTTGTTGTGTTGAGCATGAAATTATATTTTGATAATTAACAAACTATATCTAAGAACCAGGTTTCATGAACATGTTACTATTCTGTTGGACTGGTGTATATATATGTTATGTTGTTAATAAAGAAACCAGGTCCCTTGAAGCAAATTTCTGTAAAATATGTGCTTAAACGTGATTTTGACGATTAACCAACAACTAACAACAAACCAGATCTCGTGAAGATATGTGTTGTGCTGATATACAGAGTTCCAGATGTGTTATGCGAATATCGATAGGACCAGGTCTCTTGAAAACGCTGATCAGAAACTGGAAGCTTATTCCTAGAGCAAGTCGGTTAAGTTGGAATTTTGATGCAATTTAGATTTCTTGAAGGAATTATTTTGTTGGCTAAAAGTATGGTAATGATTGAATGAATTCATACTTAACAGGGATTCATTAATTATGGGAATATTTATATGAAAAGGAAAAGCATGTAAATGAGTCTTTAAAGGAATGTCAAATCCTAATGCTAGTCGGATTCCTTAAAGAATTAAATTTGTGGGCTACAAGAAAAATATTTAGCTGAAGGAATTCGTGTTGGAAAAGGATTTAATAATTATGGAAGTACTTGTATTAAAGAAAAATATATTTAAGGAGTTGAAAATAAATAAGAAAACCAAATCCTAAAAAGATTCTTTTTCTTAACTGATTTCTTTTAGGTATTGAAGCATAAATTGTAGAAGGATTTCGTCCAACCTCATACCTATATAAATCATCACTTTACTGCTATTGAAGCTAATACTATTCCACAAAATTATAGAGAATCATTCAAAGTAAATAGCATTCATAGCAAGAATGTGCTTTCCAGGATTCAAACTGCTTAACTGAAGAACTTGGTGCTGAAGGCGAAACTGTTAAAGTTCTTTGGTTGTTTAGGTTGAGTCAATTGTTCTTAAATTGTAACCTATTTTGCTTTTGAGAAATGTAAATATGGGTGATCAAATTCTTAAGTGTTTTGTTTCGCTTTTTAAGTTAGAGTTAGTTTAGAAAGGGGTAGTTACAAATGAGTTGATTATAGAGGAATGGTAGAGTTAGTCCCCTTGGTTATTGAGTTGTAACCTAAAATTGCTCTTTGAAGTTAGTGAAATTTTGAAAGCAAATCCTACGAGGGTAGCTCGTGATTTTTTACTCCCTTAAGCAAGGAGTTTTTCACGTAAAAATTGATGTATTATTTATATTTTCGCACTTCATTTTTAGTTTTGTGTTAAAATAGTTCAGTCAAAGAACAAGATTCTTTGGCACGCGAAAATTGGGTACGACACAATTCACCCCGTCTTGTGTCTAGGTACATCCTAAAATAACAGTCATGTCCCACTATAATTATCCATTCTTCAGTTTTCTTCTTTTTCTTTAAGTTTAAATTACGTTAATGGTGTAAAAGAATTACATTATTAGATTTTTTTTTCCTATTGCAATTAATAATTTACTTTATTTTTATGATTATAAATTTTATTTCTTATGGAGGGTCTATAGATATCGTAAAAATAACCTAATAATGTCGCGACCCAAAACCTACTATAGGTTGTGAAGGCACTTAACGTCGCCGTTAGGCAAGCCAATGGTGAACTACCAACTTAGTTGTTCATTTTATTATTTTTCAAATCACGAATCTTATTAATAGAGAGTTCGATGCATCAAAAATCGTAGATATGTATGATTTAAGTAAAATATAAAGCAAAAGTGTCTCAATGGTAAGCAAAATCATAAACAAATTCTAGAACACCTCAAAACCCGGTGACACAAGTACATGAGCATCTACTAGAAAATACAATAACAATACAACATCTTTCTGGAATACAAGATAGACAGGATAATGTAAATAATTATGATAGAGACTATGTATGTTGCGGATCGTAACATGGGATGCAGCCTACCGTAAAGTCCCCGCAATACCTGCGCTTTTGCGCCCAAAAGACCACCAGAAATATATACCTGCACAATAAGTGCAGAAGTGTAGCATGAGAACGAAATCAACGCGTACCCAGAAAGTATCTAACTTGACCCCGGAGAAGTAGTAACGAGGGGTCGGTATCGACACTTACTAGTGGTCTAAAAAATCAAGTACAGTAGAAAGTAAACAAGTATGAAGTATGGTAATTAAATAATGAAAATAAATATAGGTAAATGATACGATCCTCATCTGAACAGTAAACACAAGTTCTCAAATATCGGTTATCTCCTCAAATGGAGTATATAATATGGTCCCCATTTGATAGGTCATCACAACTCAAGTTAGGAAAACTCACGGATACACTGTTTTTTGTCAAATATTGTGCACGATTCTGCCGAGGCGAACGACCCGATCCCATAAGAGTATTTCATGAAGTTGCCGAGGCCAATGGCCCGATCCCATAGGAGTGTGATACATGATATTGTCGAGGCGAACGGCCCGGTCCATAAGAGTGTGTTACATGATACTGCCGAGGCGAACGCTTCGATCCCATAAGAGTGTGTTACAATAATATCCTGCCTAGGCGAACAACCCGAACCCATAAGAGTGTGATACATAATACTGCCGAGACGAACGGCCCAATCCCATTAGAATAAGAAGCTTTAACGTGTCCTTGACCCCACTCACAAATTACCTACAAAATTACGTGTATAATGTTAGTGTTTAAGTATTCCTGTTATAACGTCTTCATTCTTAGATATACAAAACTTGCTACTCTAGTCCTTACTTTTTACAAATATTATCTAGTATGCAGTGTTTAGTCAATATATAATCATTGTATAATTTGATTATAATCAGTGTGTATACATTATACACTGATTAGACAATTTCTGTACACTTGTTATACACTAAGTATACACTGACGACGACTACAAATTGTTACTACTATGAGGGTGAAATTCTTTTTGCTGTTGGCTAAAAATATTAAGATCCCAAATAAAAAATATAGATCATGGTAGGCAGGAGCCCCGAAAAGAGAGGAAAAAAAAAAAAAAAAAAAAAANCAATTTCTGTACACTTGTTATACACTAAGTATACACTGACGACGACTACAAATTGTTACTACTATGAGGGTGAAATTCTTTTTGCTGTTGGCTAAAAATATTAAGATCCCAAATAAAAAATATAGATCATGGTAGGCAGGAACCCCGAAAAGAGAAAAACAAAAAAAAAAAAAAAAAACCTAATCTTTATAAAAAGAATTCCTCAATATAAGAGAAATAAACTGGTCCTCTTTACTTGCCGTTGGTATAGAACCTGCAATTTAAAAAAACTAAAAGAAGTAATAAATCGTAATGACACACAGATACAGAGGTATATATTATATGCATATATAGTATATATGTTATATGGTTATGTGCTTCAATTAAATAATGCATTACAAAGAAATTAAGGTAAGATAAAGATTAGTTATTAAAGAACATTTCTGAATATTTTCTCCAATCCTGTAATCGAAATTTGTTCAAAAGAGTGGCAAAGAAAGTTGTGTCTCAAATTAGACTAATTTGTTCAAAAAAGTGGCAAAGAAAGTTGTGTCTCAAATTAGACATAACTATGAGCAAAAGCCGTCGCTATTTTAGGATGCACCTAGACACAAGAGGGGGTGAATTGTGTCATATCCAATTTATGCATGCCAAAGTACCTGATTCTTTGACTGAACTATTTTGACATAAAATTGAAAGTGAAGTGCGGAAATATAAACACATCAATTTTTATGTGGAAAACTCCTTGCTCAAGGGAGTAAAAAACCACGACCTACCCTCATAGAAATTCCCTTCAAAGCTTCACTAACGTCAAAGAGCAATTTTAGGTTACAACTCAATAACCAAAGAGACTAACTCTAGTACCCTACCCCTACAATCAACCCAATTGTAGTCGAGCTTTAGGTTGCAACTCTATAACCAAGTGGACTAACTCTAGTACCCTTCCCATACAATCAGCTCAATCGTAGCTACCCCTTTCTAAACTAACTCTAGTTGAGATATCGAAACAAAACACTTCAGAATTTGATTGCCTATGTTTACACTTCTTAAAAGAAAAATAGGTCACAATTTAAAAATAATTGACTCAACCTAAACAACTAAAGAATTTCAACAGTTTCGTCATCAGCACCTGGTTCTTCAGTTGAGCAGCTTGAATCCTTGAAAGTACCTTCTTGCTATGAATGTTATTTCCTTTGAATGATTCTCTATAATTTCGTGGAATAGTATTGGCTTCAATAGCAGCAAAGTGATGCTTTATATAGGTAAGAGATTAGACAAAATCCATCTACATTTATGCTCCAATACCTAAAAGTAATTAGTAAAGAAAAAGAATCTTTTTAGGATTTGGTTTCCTTATGTGTGTAGCTCCCACAACATGTAGCATATAACAGGAATAATATTTACGGGATAATTTCCCCCTCACAAAGTTATACAAGAGACTTACCTCGCTCTGAAGTTCCATAATAGGCTTCAGCGCCTCTCTAACACCTCAAACTGATGTCCATCGACCCGAAACTAGTTAAACAACATGTAAATCAATCAGAATATACTCCAATACTTATAATTTAACAATTTGTAAAAATCTCCATCTCCGCTCGAAAAGTCAACAAAGTCAACCATCGGATCCACGTGTCCGGATTCCAAAATATTTTGTAAATAAATATTATTTATAACCTCACGAGTCCATACATTTTGTTTAAAAGTGTGAGTACAAATCGACTCTCAACACACAAATTCTCATTTCTCAAAACATAGCTAAGTTTCTTAAAATTTCATTTTGATTCTTCTAATTTTGATGTTAAATCCTATGTATAATCATGTAAAATAGTTGAAAATTGAACAAAATTACTTACCCAAAACTTGTAGATGAAAATTCCTCTACAAAATAACCTCCTACCGAACCTAAGGTTCCAAAAAATGAGAGAATGTCTCCAAAATCCCATCTCCCAACCCTTTTATCAGGTGCAGATATCACATTTGTGACACAGGGTTCACATTTGCGAACCAAGGCAAAATCTACAATTGTGAATCAAGGAAAAAATCTACAGGCTTCGCAATTGCGAACAAATATTCGCAATTGCGAACCAAGGCAAAAATCTACAATATTCGCAATTGCGAAGGAATTTCGAAATTGCGATACCTGAGCACCAACAACACCAGCAATCTTTCCCGACACGAAATGGGCATAACTCTCTTATACGACATATGAGTTCGATGATTCTTATTGCTATGACTCCATAATTACGATACGGATCTAATGATTCAATCAAATCACAAATCAAAGGCTGTTTGCTCATTATAGTATCCTTTATACCCAAGAAAACGACACTGAAACATCAAATAAGAACGTGTCACAAGCCAAACACATCTAAAACACACCCAAGGGCTCTGAGACCCTGTCCAATCACATAAACCAGTCTAAAACATAACACAAACTCACTTGCGCGATCAAAATACCAAAATAACCTCTTGAATCATGAATCGGACGCCAAAATGCATGAAAATTACAATGAACTTCAAGAATTTCTGGAATTGCAACCAAGCGTCTGAACCAGATCAAATCAACTCCAAATGAAACCAAATTTTGCAGACAAACAGACCTATTCCAAGTTCCGAAACCAAAATCCGAGCCTGATAGCCTTAAAGTCAAACCATGATCAAAGTTAGGAAAGTTTCAAATCTTTAAATGCTAACTTTTCACAATAAGCGCTGAAATGCTCCCGGACTTAAAGCTTCTCAATTGAGAATTATTCTTCCAATCACCCCCGAACTTCTCCAAAATCGAAACCGGCCACACGTACAAGTCATAATACATGAAATGAAGTTGCTCAAGGCCTCAAACCATCGAACAACGCACTAGAGCTTAAAATGACTGGTCGGGTCGTTACATTCTCCCCCACTTAAACATACGTTCATCCTCGAACGTGCCAAGAATCGCTCCAAAATTGTCCCAACCCATTGTTTTACACCTCGTGCACCTACCCGTGCCACCACGACTGATGTGAGCACATTATCTCGAGCCGGACTAAGGATCCTTCCTTTTTCCTTGGCCCACAAGACTTAGAACCAAATTCCAACATCCGGAATTTCCAATGAGATCTGATTCTAACATATGAACACCGTATCAATCTTAACCCGTTGTACCAAATATGATCATGCACCCATGCTAAAACCACACCATACACCGCAAAATACGTACGCCCGTAATAGCATCCTCCAACAATAGAAGTTGCAGATTCACTAACCTGATACTCGTAGTATACCTCATAACACTATAAGCCCAGTCTCAACCCTCACAATACTGCAACGATGAAAGAGATGTCCAGGAACTCATAATCACCCGTCAAATTAATAACTCGTGAAGTTTCTCCGCTTGACAAAAAATGTTACCTCATTCTGAACTGAATAGTGACGTTTTCTATTTAATATACCTTACATAAATCCGATCGTACTGATTTCAGGTCCAATAACCTCGTCTCACCCAGTACAAGCTACTCAGGCAATAAGCGACCTCAAACATTGAATAAAATCTCATATGATGCCATCAATGCGCCAATAAGTTACAACTCGAATATAACACATAAGAAAGAATGAACTCTGGAAAAGAACTACCCAGCCCGTTCAGTGAATAAAACGGCCGAACAGATGTTATGAACCTATCTTAGAGATGAGAAATGAGGCACACAAAATAGGTATAAGGAATCCACACATGATGCCGTTATGGTGTGCAACCCGATCAAAACATGATACACGTAGCGGCGTGTCACCTGATCTATGGATAACAATCAATAGGAAAAATACCCACCAAGCCATAGTGCCTAAACCCACGAAATGCCCGAATATCGACCACAACTACACAGGATCAGAACACACGTGCGAATAATCAAGTTGTCTTACAACCCACATGGCATAATAGAATATTATAGAGAATTGCTAACGACCGGAATAACATCCTACACCCGAAGACTCCTCTATAAGCAATTCTATGTTGAAAGAACACATACAACCTGATGTAGATCTACTATCGGATCTCAAGCTGATTCTGTTCATCCCAAAATAGGTCAATAGCCATCCAAAGATCTACAATGACCTTTTCATGACACATATGATCAATCGTCAAATCGAGAACAACTTCCACCGTTCACCACTAAAGGAATAGAGCGCCTCTCAGTCATAACCTCTCCCATTGGCGACAGCACCAATTTCTCCATACCTGATTTCAATCTCTAACAATCGAATGACTAATACGTCACACATGTACGGTCTTCACGTAGGATTTACTCCCTCAACCTTCCACAATAGGTAGTAAAATCTGAACATTAATGGCCATCGGCCATGCTATTTCCATAGTGTTAGTCAAGCATCCGTATTTTAATACCCAACATTTCTTCCACATAACAAATCATCCTCAGTTTGTTTAAAAATACTGCCAGCATACTCTGAACATCTGAAATCCTCTCTTGCTCCTCCAAGATCGTGACACTCTTATCAAACTGAACCGCAACCTTGATTCTCAACTTCCAATTTCCATACCGCTCACTGCATCTATCATGCCGCTATGCGAGAGTCCAAGGATTTCATCATAAATCTTGAACCACCAGTAGAATAAACACTTCATCGGCTAGAACCCTCTCACTCCACTTATTTCATAAGAACAATTGCAACATGCAACCGAATTCCAATAATCGCGAAAAACATAGAACTCAAGTCGTGCCCTAATCCGCCATAACTCTTCCAGGACCTATTTACACATAATCAAAACCATCAGAATAAAATACCTCCAATTCAATCACATTACGGAGGTCGTCAAGACCGCATGTACAACCATGAAACACTTGTATTGCCTTACCACACCGAAGGAACCAATCATACATTTAACTATGCCGATCCAATCCACTACTAGTCTGACTCATCTTCTCCCAATTTGTTCTTGACCTGCCTTCAGAATCAATACATGTATTCAATCACATAACGAATCCTAATCAACACTCATCCCAAGTGACACAAATCGCAAGACCACGTCATTTCAATACCCGTAAGCCATTTCATACCCTCCTCATGCAGTCTATATTAACTCCAATATATATATCTGTGCTGATTAGGTCTTCTGCGAATCCGAAGTTGTTTTCTCCATCTCTCGAGCATCGCACCGCAGACCTGGTGACATTCATAGAAATAATCCATAGCCCCTTTCACACTTCGCTCTAAAACTAATTCCTTAGCTACACGACGAGCTTGAAAATCCTTAGGCACCCCACTTTACTTCTTGAACCTACTAGAACCATTGTTAAGAGTAGGGGTGCTTATTGGGTGGATAATTACGCTTAACAGTTATCGGATTATAAATGTAGTAATCCGTTAGCCATCCAATAAGACAACAGGCTTATTGGTATCAGATTAATAATTATCGGGAAGCTTATCGGCTAAACCAAATAGAAATGTTTTGAACAATCATTCAATCAATACCAAACAGTTTCAAATCAATACCAAATTTTTAATATCATCTAAGATCTAACCAAACAGTATTTTTAATTTGAAGAGTTTTCAAGACTACTCATATCGCCATACACGTATTAACCAAATTTGTAATACCATCAAGACCGCTCATACTAACATACACGTATTAATCATTGACATTTTGATTTTTTGACTTCTCAATTCTCAGTGCAAGAAAGAGATGATACTGACGACTTCTCTGCCTCTGGTGGCTGGAGACAATTAAGAAATAAAAAATAGAAATTAGGGATTTAGCCATTTAGGGTTTTAATAGTACTTTATATACATAGAGGTAAAAGTGTAAATATAAAAATTCTTAACGGTTAATGGTTTACCCGATAAGAAAATTGAGTAATCCGTCCCCAAACTGTTAAGACGTTAATTATAAAATCCCAATCCATTCATCATTCATTACCCCGATAATCTGATACCAATAAGCCATCGGTTTGGTTCGGTTAACGATTTCGGTTCGGTTTTGAACATCCCTAGTTAAGAGTCACCCACTCTAACCTGGTCCCGAGTACATAACCAAACACCGGTGCTCTGTTAGCACATGAACACTTCCAAAGAAGCAACCAGATGAATTCTTTTCTTTGTACATCACATCCACCAGAAGCATAAACTATGAGTCATCCTAACACCTACACATGAATCGATAAAGCGAGATGTAGCACACATTCCTCAAGTCCTTGGTCTGACTTACCCCTGATATTTCCTTTTCTTAGTCATAATTAATCTACCAAAGCACCGACAACCAGCAACTGTACAGGCACACAACCACGTGACCCAATTGTAGGCGATGGCTCCCCGAATTAGCTTTACACTGCAATCACATATATCCAGACCCCACAATGATTTCTTCTTCCCAGTTACCATGATACCACACCATTACTCTACCAACTTCTCGCAAGCTCTTGTTGCACCAATCATAACACATCCCGAATTATCAGCGACCATCGCACGCTCAACCTCCTAACAGTCGTACCATCTTCTTTAAGCGACCCAAGCTGATATCACAATATATGCATCCTATTGGATAGAAGGCAGGACTCTTTATAGGACTTCATTAGGAGTCATGCAATCGCTAAACTTCTCACAGGAGATTGCCCCCACTGTGTAACCTCTTATCTACCTCCTCCAATGTTATTGCTATAGTTGCATCCATGATGAAATCAATTAATCTCCCCGAGTCCACACTGATCCGTCGGTCGTAAGAACCTTTCATTCATTAACATCACCCGAAGGTCCAACAATATGGTTGAAACTCGAAGTTGTATTGCACCCAAAACAATAATTGATTACTCACATTTTCCTACATTCCAATCAAGCCCTCAACGTCACGTCCAAAATTCCTAAGAACATATACCACCTCAGGGATCATCTCCCTCGAACCATCAACACTAAAAATGCCGATTCGATCCTGAAGTCACGACATACCGACATCTCTGATAACTTCCTCGTAGGTTCTATCTCACAACACCATGCCGAGAGGCAAACAAATGAAGACCAACATGTTGTTGAGCCTCAATGCGTTCAATAAAAGATGGTGATGCCACAATGTTAACAGGAATTCCACCAAATTCGGAATATATCAAATCTCGGTCGTAGGAAACACCAACACTGCGCTGAAATGACAGAACACCCATCCACAAAGCGACGATAATAGCCCACTCGAATACGCAGGGAGAGACATCTTGTACCACATCTGCATTACCATTACAGCTCCTCGATGCCTAATGGATAACAAGCATTCAACGTCGTATAAGAATGAGTAGGAAGGAAATGAAAGCATAAGCTTCAACGGAATCAAATCGCATGACGAGGAATCAAGAAGGGAAGTGCTCCTAACAGCCCTGTAGCCTCTCGAAGATAAGTACAGATGTCTTCGTACCGATATGCAAGACTATACTAGACTCGCTCAAGACTCGTGAGACCTAAGTGAACACCTAAGTGAACCTAGTGCCCTGAGACCAAGATGTCATGACCCAAAATCCACTATAGGTCATGATGGCATCTAACGTCGCTGTTAGGCAAGCCAACTATAAACTACCAAATTAGTTGTTCATTTTATTATTTTTGAAATCATGAATCTTATTAGATAGAGAGTTCGATGCATCAAAAATCATAGATATGTATGATTTAAGTAAAATATAAAGTAAAAATGTCTCAATGGTAAGCAAAATCATAAACAAATTCTAGATCACCCTAAAATCCGATGTCACAAGTGCATGAACATCTATTAGGAAGTGCAATAGCAATAAAATATCTGTTTGGAATGTAAGATAGAGAGGATAATGTAAATAATTATGATAGAGACTCCATATGTAGCGGATCATAACATGGGATGCAACTCATCATAAATTCCCCGCAATAGCTGCGCCTTAATAAGTGTAGAAGTATAGCATGAGTACGTAAATCAACGCGTACCTAATAAGTATCTAGCCTAACCCCAGAGAAGTAGTGACGAGGGGTCGGCATCGGCACTTACTAGCGGTCCAATAAATCAAGTACAGTAGAAAGTAAACAAGCATGAAGCATGGTAATTAAACAGTGAAAATAAATATATGTACATGATACGATCATTATCTGAACAGTAAACACAAGTCCTCAAATATCAATTACCTCCTCAAATGGATTATATAATATGGCCCCCATCAAATAGGTCATCACAACTCAAGTCACGAAAACTTACGGATACACTGCTTTTTGTCAAATATTATGCACGATTCTGCTGAGGCGAATGGCCCGATCCCATAAGAGTATTTCATGAAGTTGTAGAGTCGATCCCATAGGAGTGTGATACATGATACTGCCGAGGCGAACGGCCCGATCCCATAAGAGTGTGTTACATGATACTACCGAGGCGGATGGTCTGATACCATGAGAGTGTGTTACAATAATATCCTACCAAGGCGAACGACCCGATCTCATAAGAGTATGGTATATAATCCTACTAAGGCGAACGGCCTGATCTCATAAGAGTATGATACATAATTCTACCGACGCGAACGGCCCGATCCCATAAGTGTGTGATACATAATCCTGCCGAGGCGAACGGCCTGATCCTATTAGAATAAGAAACTTTAACGGGTCCTTGACCCCACTCACGAATATACATGTGAGTTATGAAATTTAAGGAAACTTTTCGATGAATACGCACAACGCGAGAGAAATTCGTAAGGGAAGCATAATTTTCCGCGGCTAATCAAGTAGCTCGTCGAATATCTAAAATAGTGAGTCCATTACTCTACACAAGTCTAGTCTCAGGTCATAATGCGAAATAAAGTAATCGCACAGGCCAGGATAACTCAAATAGTACAGTTAAAGCATAGTGTGAATCTAAGTCTACGCTGACATAACCAGGAATTCTAGCATACGCACGGGCACTCGTCACCTCATACGTGCGTAGCTCCCACAACATGAAGCATATAACAGGAATAATATCTACGGGGTAATTTTTCCCTCACACGGTTAGACAAGAGACTTACCTTGCTCCGATCCGAAGTTCCATAACCGGATCCAACGCCTTTCTAACACCTCAAACTGGTGCCCATCGACCTGAAACTAGTAAAACAACATGCAAATAAATCAAAATATACCCCAATACTTATGATTTAACGATTTGTAAAAATTCCCATCTCCGCTCGAAAAGTCAACAAAGTCAACCCTCGATCTCACGTGCCCGAATTCTGAAAATTTTTATAAATAAATATTACTCATAACCTCACGAGTCCATACATGCATTTTGTTAAAACATTTCGATTTCAAATCGACTCTCAATACTCAAATTCTCATTTCTCAAAACATAGCTAAAGTTTCTTAAAATTTCATTTTGATTCTCTTATTTGTACGTTAAATCCCATGTATAATCATGTAGAATAGTTGAAAATTGAACAAAATAACTTACCCAAAGATTGTAGATGACAATCCCTCTTCAAAATCGCCCCTACTGAGCGTAGGGTTCCACAAATGAGAGAATATCTCCAAAATCTTGTCTCCCAGCTCTTTTATCAGGTGCAGATGTCGCATTTGCGACACAAGGTTCACATTTACGAACCCTCGCAATTGCGGACAAGTGTTCGCAATTGCAAAGCAAGGCAAAATCTACAAACTTCGCAATTGCGAACACATGTTCGCAATTGCGAACCCAGGCAAAAATCTACAGGCTTCGCAATTGCGAACAAATGTTCGCAATTTTGAACAAAGGCAAAAATCTACAATCTTCGCAATTGTGAAGGGAATTTCACAATTGNGCAATTACGAACCCAGGCAAAAATCTACAGGCTTCGCAATTGCGAACAAATGTTCGCAATTTTGAACAAAGGCAAAAATCTACAATCTTCGCAATTGTGAAGGGAATTTCGCAATTGTGATGCCTGAGCACCAGCAATACCGACAATCTTTTCCGACATAGAAATGGGAATTACTCTATCATACAACATCGGAATTCGATGATCTTGTCGCTATGACTATGTAATTACGATACGGATCTAATGGTTTAATCAAATCATAAATCAAAGGTCGTTTTCTCAATACAGTATCCTTTATACCCAAAAAACGATGCTGAAACATCAAATAAGAGCGCGACACAACCCAAACACATCTAAAACACACCCTAGGCCCCGAAACCTTATCCAATCACACAAACCAGTCTAAAAACATAACACAAACTCACTCGCGTGATCAAAATATCAAAATAACCTCTAGAATCATGAATCGGATACCAAAACGCATGAAAATCGCAATGAACTTCAAGAATTTCTAGAATTGAAACCAAGCGTTCGAACCACATCAAATTAACTCCAAATGAAACCAAATTTTGCAGACAAGTTCCAAATGACAAAATAAACCTATTTCAAGTCCCGAAACTAAAATCCGTGCCCGATAGCCTTAAAGTCAAATCATGATCAAACTTAGGAAAATTTCAAATATTTAAGTGCCAACTTTCCACAACAAGCGTTGAAATACTCTCGGGCCACCCAATACCCAACCCAAACCTACGCACAAGTCCGAAATCATCATACGAACCTATTGGAACCTCCAAATTTCGATTCCGAGATCCTTGACTCAAAAGTCAAATGTTGGTCAACTCTTCCAACTTAAAGCTTCCGAATTGAGAATTATTCTTCCAATCAACCCCGAACTTCCCGAAAATTAAAACCGACCACATGTACATGTCATAATATATGAAGTGCAGCTGCTCAAGGTCTCAAACCGTCAAACGACGTAAGAGCTCAAAACAATCGATCGGGTCATTACAAATAGTATTAATAAAAATTAGATTGTGGATGTATATGAATTAAAAAACTTTCCTTTTTGTTGTTTATTTAGTCGTAAGCAGAATTTTGTAAAATCAGTACCAGTGTAATTCACCACTTAGGCAATGTAGGTTTATCTAGGAGTATAGAGTTTTTAAAATTACAATTGATATTTGTTTTATATTATTTTCAAATAGTGGTTGTTTATTGTATATTACTTAGTTTGTCCCAATTCATATGGAACCGTTCAGATTTTGAGAGTTAAATGAATTTATCTTTAATCGTGAATTTTTTATATACCTTTTAAATATTTAAATTATTAACTATTACTATCACTTATAGTATTTTTTACGTAGTTTACTAATATGTAATTTTTATTTCAAAAGACTTAGAAATTCTATATCCGAATTCACATTCAAAATTTAAAAACTTTACTCTCAAAATCCGAAATGTGCCACATAAATATAGGCAGAAGGACTGAAAGGGTATTGAATATATTTATTGTGTTGAATACCACCCTTGTTGAAGGGTATCTACACACTTAACTATGCCTAATCCACGAAACTAGTGATAAAAATATTATCCAAATAATAAATTCCAGTAGCAGCATTCAGTGCGTGGCAGCAATATTCTTTTTTTAAAAAATAATGGCGGTGAGTTAGAGTCTTAGAGTTGCACCATTGCAGCTTCCTCCAGCTACTCCATTGAAGTTACAAAAAAAAACTAATAACCATCATAGTGGCAAAGCCTAAAGCACTAGTTCAGTAGTTCTACTACTAATTGTAATAATCACTATCTCTCTTCTCAAACTTATAGTAAATGTTTTTAGAGCGAACTATCTCACGACGTTTTGAACTCAGCTCACGTACCGCTTTAATGGGTATTTATCACTTGGTAACTAGGTCTCTTTATATCTTTAGGGTTTAAAATTTGTGCAATGTTGAAATGATAAGTTGACAGTTAGGTGACCCCTATATCTGTGATCTATGTGCAGTGTTTTGGTAACAGTCTGTTAGTATAGCTGGTATATATTAAAGAGTTAGTGGAAGTTAATTAAGTAGTTGAGTTAGTTATCTATACACACGTGTACAGTGTAGTTTAGAGAATTGTATTTTTCAATTCCAACTTCCAGTTGAATAAAGCTTCCAGAAAATTTTCTCTCTAAAACTCCTTCCTTTGATCTATCAACCAAGCTCAATTCTCATCTAAAAATGGTAGAATTTAACATGGTATCACAGTTGGAGTGAATCGATCGGAGCTAGAGTTTCGGTTTTGATTTGGTACCTAGAAGGTGCCGCTGCAATTTCTCAAATCGGTCTTCGTCTTCTGAGATTTTCTGATTCTGAGAAGATTTTCCAATGGCGAACTTAGATATCGATAATCCTCGACATCCTTTGTGTCTGATGCTCTAGGAAATGTGATAATCTCGGTTCGATTGATAGGAACTGAAAATTATTTCGCGTGGAGCAGAGCAATAAAGATTGCACTGCAAGCCAAGCACAAATTAGGATTTATCAATGGTACATACACTAAAACAAAATTTAATGTTAATTTGGGCGAGGAATAGGAACGTATTAATGCCACCGTTCTCACTTGGATTATGAATATGGTATCGCCGAAATTGATCAATGGGATAGTCTATACTAATAACACTCATGAGATGTGGACAGATCTTCAGGATCGTTTTGACAAAATCAATGGATCAAGAATTTACAATCTTCATCGAGAAATAGCCACAATTACTCAAGGTACTTCTAATATATATGCCTATCATTCGAGACTCAAATAGTTATGGGATGAATATAGTGTTCTTATTCCTTCTCTTCCTATAACACTTGAGATGAGAGATTTCATAGATCATTTAGAATAACAGAAGTTGTTTTAATTTTTAATAGGCTTAAATAAAAGTTATAACGCCATAAGGAGTCAAATTCTACTCATGTCTCCGCCCCTAGTGTGAGTTGTGCCTATGCTATGCTAATACATAAAGAGAGTCAGAGGAAAGTTTGTATATCTGGAGCATCTATGAATAAAATAAATGAGTCTACTATATTGATGAGTTTTAGGGACAATTCACAAAAATTCAAGAGGTACAACAATCTGTATTGTGAGTACTGTAAAAATAAAGTTGATGCAAAGGATGTTTGCTATAAGATGGTAGGTTATCCACCTGGTTATAATGTAAATAAGAAGCATGAATATCGACTAGCAAATGCAACCATGAATGATAACTTCTCTGTGAAGGATGATGCAGTTCGAGCTATCGCAAATGCTAATAATAGTGGACCAAATCAGGGTATGCAAAACTATTTCATTAATGAGCAATACAATCAGATATTAAGGTTGTTGAATTAGGATAAAGGAGAGGATTTTGCCATAAATATGGCAGGCAATGTTGATTCACAATTGTTGGAAATTAATGCTAATACACATTTATTGCAAAATCATAAAACTTCCTGGATCATTGACACCGGGGCAACAAACCACAAGACCTTTTATGTTAATTTGCTGACTAATATAACTAGTTTACCTGATTTTAAGAAGGATAATGTTCATATTCCAAATGATAAATCAACTTCAGTTGCTTTTCAAGGAAAATGCACTATAAGTGGTGGTGATTTAATTCAGAATGTTATGTATGTGCCTGATTTCAAGTACGACTTATTATCAGTCTCGAAGTTAACTAAGGAGTTACATTGCTTAGTGTTTTTCTTTCCATCATTCTGTTTGTTCCAGGACCTATGCAATGGGAAAANAACTTCTCTGTGAAGGATGATGCAGTTCGAGCTATCGCAAATGCTAATAATAGTGGACCAAATCAGGGTATGCATAACTATTTTACTAATGAGCAATACAATCAGATATTAAGGTTGCTGAATCAGGATAAAGGAGAGGATTTTGCCATAAATATGGCAGGTAATGTTGATTCACAATTGTTGGAAATTAATGCTAATACACATTTATTGCAAAATCATAAAACTTCTTGGATCATTGACACCGGGGCAACAAACCACATGACCTTTTATGTTAATTTGCTGACTAATATAACTAGTTTACCTGATTTTAAGAAGGGTAATGTTCATATTCCAAATGATAAATCAACTTCAGTTGCTTTTCAAGGAAAATGCACTATAAGTGGTGGTGATTTAATTCAGAATGTTATGTATGTGCCTGATTTCAAGTACGACTTATTATCAGTCTCGAAGTTAACTAAGGAGTTACATTGCTTAGTGTTTTTCTTTCCATCATTCTGTTTGTTTCAGGACCTATGCAATGGGAAAATGAAGGGAATTGGTAAGAAAAATGTGGTCTCTACCTCTTCCTCCCAGATGGTTCAGATAGGAACAAAGTCACACAGCAAATCAACAGTTGTTTGGCAAAAAATACAGTTGAAGACAGTCATGTATGACACAGGAGACTTAGGCATATGCCAGATAGAGTCATGAAGCAGATACCCCCCTTGAAAGACTAGATATCTACTGATTGTAATTTTAATAATTGTATTGTTTGTCCTTTAGCAAGATAAACTAGGAGACCTTTTCCACTTAGCAATAGTATAGCAAAATCTATTTTTCAATTAGTACATGTAGATATTTGGGAGCCATATAAAATGCCCACTAATAATGGAAACAGATATTTCCTAACACTTGATGATGATCATTCTAAGATGACTTGGGTTTTCTTGATGAAGTTGAAAAGTGATACGCTAATTCTCTTGAAGGCTTTTGTTAAAATGGTGTATGTACAGTTTGACAAAGCTATTAAAATATTCAGGATATATAATGGTACTGAGTTATTTAGTTTAGAATGTAAAACGTTTCTGTCAAAAAATAGGATATTGCATGAAAGTAGTTGCACACATACTCCATAACAAAATGGAGTAGTGGAAAGGATACATAGACACATTCTAGAAGTGGCTGGAGCTTTAAAGTTTCAAGGCAGTATTCCATTACACTTTTGGGGAGACTGTGTATGGCAGCAGTATACATGATAAATAGATTTCCTTCTTCAGTTCTATGAGGGAGGTCACCGTATGAGATTTTCCATAATTCAGCTCCTTCACTATACCACTTAAGGACTATGGGATGCCTTTGCTTTGTCATAGCTACTGACAATCCAGATAAGTTCTCTCTCAGGGCTATAGCAGCAGTCCATATGAGATATTCAACATCCCAAAAGGGTTATAGACTATATAATCTCAAGGACAAAAAGTTATTTGTTAGCAGGGATGTAATATTTAGAGAGGACATATTCCCTTTCCAGTTATTGAAAAAGGGAAGAGATCCTCCTTTATTTTTTGAACCAATGAAGCAATATATCCAAGTCCTAATTACCAACAAAATTTGCTTGATGATGTTAATGACAAGGACTAAGTGCAAGTTGTTCTTGAACAGCTTCAACATTTAGAAGAACCAGTTGATATTGTTGAAGAAATAGAGCAACCAGTTGATGTTGTTGATGGGCTGGAGCAACAGCAAATTGACTCTGTTGATAAGGAGCCTGCAGGTTCACAATTGAGGAGGTCTTGTAGAGGTTCAAATCCACCAATTTAGTCAAAAGACTACATTTGTCCAACTATGAAAGCACCATCCTCAACATGCATACATCCCATGTCAAACCACATGAGTTATAGCTCCTTTTCTAATAGATATCAGTCTTACCTCACTGCAACTTCCTCACAAATTGAGACAGAGTCTTATACTAAAGCCATGAAGGATCCAACATGGATTGAAGCCATGTATGATGAAGTTAAGGCATTGGTTAGTAATCACACTTGGGAGGTTGTTACTATTCCAAAAAGAAATGCTCATGTCAGGTGTAAATGGATTTACAAAATCAAACATAAATCTGATGGCACAGTTGAACGATATAAAGCCAGATTAGTTGCCAAAGGATACAGTCAACAAGAAGGCCTAGATTATCAAAAAATCTTTTCTCCGGTAGTAAATATGGTAACCGTCATGGCTGTTATTGCCCTGGCAGCTATGAATCAGTGGAATTTATTTCAAAATGGATGTTTATAATGCGTTTCTTCAGGGTGATCTTGAAGATGAGGCCTATATGAAATTACCTCCTGGATTTGGTAGTAAAGGGGGAAATAAATGCTGCAGACCACTCAAATCATTGTATGGGCTCAAACAAGCATCTAGGCAATGGAATCTAAACCTCACTACTGCTCTTCTGAAGGCTGATTTTATACAAAGTCCACATGATAACTTGTTATTCATTCTGAAGAAACACAACAGACAAGTTATAATACTTGTATATATTAATGATTTTCTTATTACATGTGATTATGTTAACTTGATCCAGGAAGTTAAAGACATTCTAGAACATACCTTTAAAATGAAAGATTTGGGAATTCTGAAATACTTTCTAGAAATTAAAGTACGTAGATCTCAAAAGGGAATATTGCAATGTCAAAGAAAATATGCCTTAGAGATCATATCTCAGTTAGGCTTGTTTGGATATAAAATATAAAGTTTGGGAAAATCGGATTAAAGTTGCGAAAAAACCGACTAAGGATTTGTCTTGTAATAGAGATTTTTAAGCAATATATTTCGTGTGCTATATAGGGTCTTTTTGGAACATATTATATATCAAATTGAAGATATACGAGTCTAGTTTCAAACTCAATGAACCATTCATCGATATGACATGGGAGTAAAGAGATATCAGCATTTTCGCGAGACTGCGCAAGCAGCTCGGTGGGACCCACTTGAGACGACCATCGACCTTACGTCTTTTAAAAGATGTTTCAACCTCATTTCGGGTCATTTCTCACCCAAATTTCTCACCCTCCCTAACATATCCCAAGATCCCAAGAATCAAACTCAAGGGAAATCAACTCAAATCATCATCAAAGGTGTTAAAGACTACAAGAGAATGCTATTATGATGTTGTGGTGTGATTATGAGCTATTGTGAGCTAAGTTGAGATAGGGTTTCGAGTTGTAGATACTGTCCAAGGTATGTATAACATATTCTTGATTGTGCCTAAGGTTAATCTTGTGTTAGTTATGTTGTTTGAGTGAAAAATCATAAGATAGCACTTGAAAGAACATGTGATATGATTGTCTTTTTGGTTGGACTGTTTTGTGGCTAAATATATGGTTTGTGGTGGCTGGAAATTGTGAGAAATAATTTGATAATGTTGTGGCTGATGTTGTTAAGTTTTTCTAGGTGTTAATTAAGTTGATTAAATAAGAAAAGATGAAAAACAAGTGATTGACAATAAAAATTAAAGTGCTAGACGTATGAGGCTGTTTTGGAAGGCATTTTGTGGATGTTGTGAACTAGAAATAATATAATACATATAAGTATGATGTTATGAAGGTTGTAAACTAATTTATGGAATAAGAGTTAGGTTCAATTTATATCTTATTATGAGTAAAAACGAGTTTGTCGCTCAATATGATTGTTAAGATAATCGGAGAAACTCATATTGGATTATATTGTTGTTGTTGCTATTGTTGGTTATAGTTGTTGTTGTTGGG
>AWOL01S0119293.1:540-17287 GCA_000715115.1 Nicotiana otophora
CTACCCTAGCCTGGGTCCCAGCCTCTCACGACTCTAGGAGGGGGCGCGAGTGTCTAGTCATCTGATTCGGCTGTACATGTCCTCACCATCTGTGAAAGTATAGAAAGACAGAAATTTAGAATTCCGAAGTTAACAATTTTACTAAATATTTTCCTAACAGTTCCATAACCTCTCGAAGATAAGTACAGAAATATCTGTACTAATCCGCGAGACTCTACTAAACCTGCTTGTGACTCATAACACCTATGAACCTAGAGCTCTGATACCAACTTGTCACGACCCCAAAATCTCTCCATAGAATGTCGTGACGGTACCTAGTCTCTAAGACTAGGTAAGCCTAACAATATGCAAAAACATTAAATAAAACTTCGAATTTCAAAACTCCAACAATTTCATAAATAGAATCTATAAACACAATGCGTACAACTCCCCAAAACCTGGTGAAATATAAGTCTCAAACTCTAGATATAGTGCTGGACAACCCTATACATCATTGTCTATAAAAGTATAAAGAAATAAGAAAGAACATGATAGAAGGGGACTTTGAGGCATGTAGATGCGGGCAGGTGTACCTTGAAGTCTCCAATAGCAAGCTCAGTGCGCTAGTACTGGGACTGATAAGATGTACCTGGATCTGTACAAAAACATGTGCAAAAGCGTAGTATGAGTACACCACAACATTACCCAATAAGTGCCAAGCCTAACCTTGGAAGAGTAGTGACGAGGTCAGGTTAATGTTCTACTGGAGATAATAAGAAACAAGACGGAAGATATAATAATATAATGATTGTCACGACTCAAAATTCGTTATAGGTCGTGATGGCGCCTAATGTCATTGTTAGGCAAGACAACAATGATTAATAAACTTAGTTATTCATTTTATTATTTTCGAAATCATGAATCTCATGAAATAAGTAGAGTAAAACCTGGTACTCGTAGCAAATCCGTGATTTTATTTTCTGATTTCCGTATAAAATATAAATTACAAGGTGAAATTGTTATATTACGTGATCTACAATAATGAACATCCAGTAGGAACCCCCAAAACCCAGTGTCACAAGTGCATGAGCATCTACTAAGGAGTACAATAATAATACAACATCTGTCTGGAACACAAGATAGATAGGAGAATATAAATAAATATGATGGAGACTCTATATGTTGCGGATCATAATATGGAATGCAGCTCACCGTAAAGTCCCTGCAATAGATGTGCCTTTGCGCCTAAAAGACCACCAAACATGTATATATACCCGCACAATAAGTGCAACATACGTAAATCAACGCGTACCCAGTAAGTATCTAGCCTAACCCCGGAGGAGTAGTGACGAGGGGTCGACATTGACACTTACTTGTGGTCTAATAACTCAAATGCAGTAGGAAGTAAAAAAATTAGACGGCAAGGTAATAAACAGTATAAACAAATATAGATATGTGGTATGATCTTCCTCCGAACAGTAAACTCAAGCTCTCAATTATCGGTCACCTCCTCAACCAGAGTGGATATGGAAAATGGTCCCTACCAGATAGATCGTCACAACTAGAATCAAGAAAACTCACGGATACGATGGCTTCTTCCCAAATATTATGCACGACGCTGCCAAGGCTAACGACCCGATCCCATAAGAGTAGTTATAGAAATGTCGAGGCGTACGACCTGATCCCATAATAATATGTGCACTGCTGAGGGTCAAATGACACGAACCATAGATGCATCTATTATACTGCAGAGGCGAATGACCCGTTCCCATAGGAATATGATACTTTAATGGGTCCTTGACCCCACTCACGAAGATACGTGTGAGTTATGAAATTTAAAGAAGCTTTTCAATGAAAACGCACATCGCGAGAGAAATTTGTAAGGGAAATACAATTTTTCCGCGACTAATCACATAGCTCGTCAAATTTCTTACAATAGCGAGTTTATCACTCTACGCAAGCCTAGTCTCAAGTCGTAACAAAAAATAAAGGAATTAAACAGGCAAGGATAACTCAAATAGTACAATTAAGCATGGCGTAATCCTAAGACTACCCGGACAAATCAGGAATCCTAGCATACGCACGGAAACTCGTCACCTCATACGTGTGTAGCTCCCACAACATGTAGCACATAAGAATATAACACCTACGGGGTAAATTACCCCGCATAGGGTTAGACATGTGTAATGACCCGGCCGGTTATTTTGAGCATTACAGCCTCGTTCCCCCGTTTACTGCTCCATTTGTGATTTATAGTTGTTGTATGGCTTATCAGGTTAGTTAGTTCGGGTCCGAAGAGAATTTAGAGTGAAATGAGACACTTAGTCTCTTAAATGGAAAACTTAAGTTGGAAAAGTCGACCAGACGTTGATCTATGTGTAAACGACCTCGGATTCAAATTCTGATGATTCCAGTAGCTCCGTATGGTGATTTTGGACTTAGGAGCGTGTCCAAAAAATTATTTGGAGGTCTGTTATGTCACCTCGGAGTTGAAAATCGATTCTGGAAATTAGAATAGCTTCCTTATGTCATTTATGACTTATGTGCAAAATTTGAGGTTAATCGGACGTGATTTGATAGGTTTCGGTGTCGTTTGTAGAATTTGGAAATTTTGAAGTTCATTAGGATTGAATCTATGTTTGATATATGTTTTTAGCGTTGTTTAATGTGAATTGAGACTTCAACTAAGTTTGTATGATATTTTAGGACTTGTTGGTGTATTTGGTTGAGGTCCCGGGATCCTCGAGTGAGTTTCAAATAGTTAACGGATCAATTTTTAGACTTGGAGTGTTGCTGGAAATTTCTGATATTTGTATCTTGTTTCCTTCTACGCTATGGCATGAGAAAGTCTACGATCGCGTAGGTTAATTGGGGGCTGTTGAGTTTTGTTCTATGCGATCGCGTAGCTATGGAATTTTGTGATTTGTGAATGCGTGGCTAAGACCGTGTTCGCGTAGAGGAAATGGAGCAGAAGTGGAGGTCACGCATTTGTGCTTCGCGATCGCGTAGGTTTGTGAATCAGTGATCCACGTTCGCGTGGATTCAACCGCGTTCGCGAAGGCCAAATTGGGGGTGAGGGGGGGAGTTTCTTTTGTTCTTCGCGATCGCGTGAACTAATCTGCGATTGCATAGGGTCAACTTTTGGCAGTGGAAATGTGTGCTTCGCGATTGCATAGAAGAAATGACTGGGCAAAGAGTTTAAGTTTTGAAAATGGGACTTCATCCCATTTTCCATTTTTACCGATTTGGAGGTCGGGAAGAGGCGATATTTGGGAGATTTTCAAGGAAAATAACGGGGTAAGTGTTCTTAACTCAATATTGGTCAAATTACCCGAATCCATGGTTGTTTTTAACATTTAATTGGTGAATTAAGTTGGAAATTTGTGAAAACCCTCTTGGTTTTATTTGAAGATTTGAGGGTCGAGTTGATGTCGGAATTTGGTAAAATTTATATGGTTGGACTCGTGGTTGGATGGGTGTTCATATTTTGTAACTTTTGCCGGATTCCGAGACGTGGGCCCCACAGGCAATTTTTGAGTTAATTTTGAATCTTTATT
Organism: Nicotiana otophora; assembly: GCA_000715115.1. Lineage (NCBI taxonomy): Eukaryota > Viridiplantae > Streptophyta > Magnoliopsida > Solanales > Solanaceae > Nicotiana > Nicotiana otophora. Next base: position 4,077 of record AWOL01S0119293.1, read on the forward strand.
GGAAAACTAGTATTTCCTTGTGGAATTAATTCAATAATTTGTATTGACTGAATCAAATTAATTGTGGCTAGATACGAGGCTTTCGGAGACCAATTCTCGTAGCAAAGGCATTGCAGAATAAATAATTACACGATTTGAGGTAAGTACCTCTTCTAATCTTGGAGCTGAGGGTATGAACCCTGAATATACGTATTATGTGAATTGTTTGAAGGTGACACACATACTAGGTGACGGGCGTGGGGGCATGCACCATAGAAATTGTGACGTAATTATTTCCGTGGAATTTTGTAGTCAAATAATCTTGGCATTTTCTATGCAGTTTTATATGTTGAAGAAATTTAGCTGAGAATCATCTTAAACATCATGTTGAGGCTATGTTCTAGTATTATTGGGACCCACAGAGGTCATATTGATGTGAATTATTTGTTTTAAATTGAAAATTTATATTCACTCATATTCATTACATTGCATATCATATCTCAGTCTCTGTTGTTAATTATTAATACATCATATCATCATTTTTGGGCTATTTTCATGACATTGTGAGCCCATGAGAGAGACTGGAGAGATTGATGACTGAGGGAGGCCGAGGGCCGGACTGTGAGGATATTTTTGGGATCAGGCTGCACGCCGCAGTAAGCCATGTTGGCTTTATATGTATTATTGTTATTATTATTATTATTATTATTATTATTATTATTATTATTATTATTATTATTATTATTATTATTATTATTATTATTATCGGGGCTTCCCGCCTGCAGAAGGCTTTATAGGCTTTATATAGCACGTGAGTTGTCAGTGCAACACGTGATTTGTCCGTGCGGATCCAGCTATTTGTACTTAGCATGTGAGTTGTTTGTGCGGTTTATAGCGCTTGGGCTGAAGGAGCCCCTCCGGAGTTTGCACACACCCACAGTGAGCGCGGTTGATATTATTGAGGAATGGATCTTCCCTAGACATGGATCTTGTGCGAAGTATTATATACCTGTAGATAGATCTTCTCCATGGGCTGGATTGGCCCTACTCGTTACTGAGTGACTGATGATCAGTTGATGTGTATATTCCAGGATGGATCTTCCCTAGGCCGGATTGGCCATATACAGTACCGAGTGATTGAGCATGATGGGTGGAATGTGTGAGAAAGTGAGATTGAGTACTCTGAGAGTGTGAGTACAAGAGTTCGCCTCTGAGATACATTGCATTGACATGCACACATGACATACATGCATAGAGATGTATTTTCCTCATGTGGTACGGTATCACGTCATTCATGACTTCCCATACATATTGGCATATGGGCATAGTGGTCCAATTTTTTCACTGGATATCTGGAAAGAAAATGAAACATCTTATTTATTGTGGAATGGATTTTTAGGAAAAATTATGGTTTTCAAACTTACCCATATTTTTGGCAACAACGGTATACGATTTGAGTTTTTCACTGATATACTTGAAAGGCAGAACTATTTTTCAGAAATCATGATGGTGTTGAGCATCTTATTTCTGAGTTACTTCTGGTATTACTTGTTTTATATTGTTATGAACTATTATTGGTTATGGAAGTTGGACTCTGACCCTGGTACAAGCTCGTCACTACTTTCAACCTAAGGTTAGGTTTGTTACTTATTGAGTACATGGGGTCGGTTGTACTCATACTACACTTCTGCACCTTGCGTGTAGATGTTGGCTGCTGATGTTGCTGTGTTAATTGGGAGCTGGATCTGAAGATGTACTTGCGTTCCGGTTGTAGCTGCCTCTTGTTCATGGTAGCCTTAGATTCATAAAACTNTGCGTCTAAATGTTGGCTGCTGATGTTGCTGTGTTAGTTGGGAGCTGGATCTGAAGATGTACCTGCGTTCTGGTTGTTGCTACCTCTTATTCATGGTAGCCTTAGATTCATAAAACTCTGTTTATGTACTTTTCGAACAGATGATGTATTTATTTCATACCAGCTTGTATACTCCATTCTTAGAAGCTCATGATTTGTACTACCAGTTCTTGGGGAATGTATAAGAGTAAGATTTTTCTTTACTTAAATTGCTTCAATAATTGTTATTGGAATTGGATATTTGATAATTGGCTTACCTAGCGAGTTGGGTTAGGTACCATCACGACTAGTCGGATTTGGGTCATGACAAATTGGTATCAAAGCTCTAGGTTCATAGGTTCTACAAGTCATGAGCAAGTGTCTAGTGGAGTCTTACGGATCGGTATGATGACGTCCATACTTATCTTCGAGAGGCTACAGGGCATTTAGGATATATACTTCCTATCTTTCCTTCCTTATCGTGCGGAATTGATTCAGCTTGAGACATAACTCTTTGAATCCCTTCCACTTATTCATATGCGCACATGAGCGCTCGGTATCAGCTGTGCATCACCGGCTTGTGATTCTATGAACGAGGTTCGAGATGTGTATTATGTATTTCGGTGATAGGACAGTCTGGAGGACTTGAGGCCATGATTAGACCGCAACTTAAGCTCGGTAGCTTCAATTGTAACTTGTACATTTGGACTCATATGTCCGGTAATGTCCCTACGAGTGGATTAGTGATGACTTGTAGAGGTTGAGATCGAGGATGACTCGAGCAAGGAAATTCCTAAATACGGGTTACATTACACTTTATGAAAATATGAAAATCATGGGATGAGTGAGTTGTTATTTGTGAATGATGTAGTGCGTACGGAGTATGAATTTGATCAGTGGTATTAAGGCAGGATTACCTCTTGGGTGTTGTTGTGCTAAATGGGGTATGTATCTTTCGGCCCGTTTGGGCGGTGCAATTGATAATTGAGCAGAGTGGACGACTCTTGAGAAAGTTCTAATGGATTCAAGATTAGTATGTAATAATTGAGATTTTTTTGCAGAATTGATTATGGCTAAAATCTGAGATTTAGGTTGGATGGTGTCGAGACTTGTGGCATTTTTGTATATCATTATGGATTTTATATTTCGGTATCAGTATTGTAATGGATATGATAGGTTCTTTTGGTTCTTATGATGTGGAGTTTTTCTGCAGGTACTTTGTGGCAATACTCTTGGGTTTGGCGACCTGCGTGGCTTGGTTGAGTTAGAGAGATTCAGTTCTGATGGCTTGATTATGTGCAAATGGATTCCAAGGCATTCTCGAGGATTTCTACCACGGTTTGAGATGGATATTCCTACTGGCATGAGGAGCATGTTGAGTAGTATGATTTTCTACCGGATGATATCAAATGGAAGGCTTCTGGCTGATCAGATTTGTGTTCTACTTATGGCTTAGAATAATTATGAGGTTCTCGTATTTTTCATATGATGGCATGATATATGTGGGTGTTGTGCGGGGTTTATATTTACATGTACAAGGTGGCAGTTCATTCTTGAAAAGGAAGATCACGAATTGTGGACAGAATGGTCAGTCTCAAATATTTAGATGCATGCTATAACTACTCGATAATCCCTGAGAAGGGTGTGCATTTCAAAAAGTACATAGTGTTTTGATTTACGGATGTTCATTGGTATTGCGGTACTCACCTAGTTTACAGACTGCTGATATTCAGATTTTTACTATGTGGCGCGGGAGAATTATAGAAGTATTCCCCATGGGATGATCGTGCATGGAAGATGTGTTAGTCATTCTAGTGATGGAGTTGGGATCAGTTACGGCGATTCATGTGTTCGATGAATTTGGAGACTGGGAGTTCTCCGAAGCATATTGTTTCGGGTTGCGACCTATTTGAGGTGAGTATTTTATTTAAACTCAGTGGAGGCACTAGTTGCATTAATTATTTGTGATAGTTACGCGCTATAAGTGTACTTGTTTAATTGCTCCAGTATGATATGCTGGGACTGGAGGCCTGTGACCATGCCAGGCGATACATATTATTGGCACGTGAGTTGTCCGTGCCGTGTGTGGGAATTGTATTTCTATGATAATTTATCTAATTCATTAATTTCCTTCCTCTACAATTGTGCACATACGCCTACGGTTATCCTCTTCACAAAATTTGAGGAGTTGGTTGTAACATTGTGGTTATGGTGGTGTTTGTTGAACTTGCAATACGGTTCTCTTCCTTGAGACATCTCCCATATTTGGGTACACTAATTGCGCAGATGTGACTGGAGTTATATTGATGTGGCGTGTCCATGGAATAGTTGCATTTAATAATGTAAGGTCATTGGACCTAGAATGGGTACTATCATGTTTGATCACAGTATATTCGGAAGGATAATATTGAAAGTCGGCTTAGCAAGTGATTATGGTTTTAGTTGGGGCGAGAGAGCTCCATGACTTGTTGATCTGATAAGAGGTCATGAGATTTCTACGCGTTTCTTTTATTATCAACAATGTACGAAGGTTTTGGAATGAGGTTTGGCTTGATATGGGGTTTAATACTAGTACTGGGTTAGTTGGAGTAGTTACTGTGATCAGGAGTGGTGCTGCGAGCATGCGAGATGTGTAGTGTATTATGTTAATATATCTGAGGTCATGGTTATGGCTTGATACAGCCTGTTTAGACTCATAACAATGTGTAAATGTAAGATTCGTTTCTTGAAAGAAATTCTAAAGGTTGGAAATTAAATTTCAAGGTTTTGGGCTAAGGTTAAATCAATGATTTCATTTGTATTGTGGTGTCAGGCCTATTTAGAATAGGGTGACGTGGTATCACCCCCGGGTACGTGCGTGGTAATATGGAATAGTGATTTGATGGCTTGGAAACAACTCTTGGCACATTCGAGGACGAACATATGTTTAAGTGGGGGAGAATGTAACGACCCGGCCGGTCGTTTTGAGCATTACAACCCAGTTCCCCCATCTACTACTATGTTTGTGCTTTATAGCTGTTGTATGACTTATCGGATTAGTTAGTTCGGGTCTGGAGAGAATTTAGAGTGAAATGAGACACTTAGTCTCTTAAATGGAAATCTTATGTTGGAAAAGTCGACCGGATGTTGATCTATGTGTAAACGACCTCGGATTCGAATTCTGATGATTCCAGTAGCTCCGTATGGTATTTTTTGACTTAGGAGCGTATCCAGAAAATTATTTGGAGGTCCGTAGAGGAATTAGGCCTGAAATGGCGAAAGTTGAATTTTTGGGAAGTTTGACCGGGGGTTGACTTTTTGATATCGGGTTGAAAATCGATTTTGAAAATTGGAATAGCTTCGTTATGTCATTTATAACTTGTGTGCAAATTTTGAGGTCAATCGGACGTGATTTGATAGGTTTCGGCGTCGTTTGTAGAATTTGGAAATTTCGAAGTTCATTAGCCTTGAATCTATGTGTGATTCGTGTTTTTAGCATTGTTTGATGTGAATTGAGACTTCAACTAAGTTCGTATAATATTTTGGGACTTGTTGGTGTATTTGGTTGAGGTACCGGGGGCCTCGGGTGAGTTTCGAATGGTTAACGGATCAATTTTTAGACTTGGAGTATTGCTGGAAATTTTCTAATATGTGTATCTGGTTTCCTTCTACGCTATCGCGTGAGAAGGTCTGCGATCGCGTCGGGTTAATTGGGGGCTGTTGAGTTTTTTTCTATGCGATCGCCTAAGGAGGAATGCGATCGCGTAGCTCTGGGATTTTGTGATTTGTGAACGCGTGGCTAAGGCTGCATTCGCGCAGAGGAAATGGACCAGAAGTGGAGGTCACGCGTTTGTGCTTCGCGATCGCGTAGGTTTGTGCATCAGTGATCCACGTTCGCGTGGATTCAACCGCGTTCGCGAAGGCCAAATTTTGGGGGGTGGGGCCAGTTTCTTTTGTGCTTCGCGATAGCGTGAACTAATCCGCGATCACATAGGGTCAATTTTTGGCAGTGGAAATGTGTGCTTCGCGATCGCGGGACTTGGTCCGTGATCGCATNTTACGCGCTATAAGTGTACTTGTTTAATTGCTCCAGTATGATATGCTGGGACTGGAGGCCTGTGACCATGCCAGGCGATACATATTATTGGCACGTGAGTTGTCCGTGCCGTGTGTGGGAATTGTATTTCTATGATAATTTATCTAATTCATTAATTTCCTTCCTCTACAATTGTGCACATACGCCTACGGTTATCCTCTTCACAAAATTTGAGGAGTTGGTTGTAACATTGTGGTTATGGTGGTGTTTGTTGAACTTGCAATACGGTTCTCTTCCTTGAGACATCTCCCATATTTGGGTACACTAATTGCGCAGATGTGACTGGAGTTATATTGATGTGGCGTGTCCATGGAATAGTTGCATTTAATAATGTAAGGTCATTGGACCTAGAATGGGTACTATCATGTTTGATCACAGTATATTCGGAAGGATAATATTGAAAGTCGGCTTAGCAAGTGATTATGGTTTTAGTTGGGGCGAGAGAGCTCCATGACTTGTTGATCTGATAAGAGGTCATGAGATTTCTACGCGTTTCTTTTATTATCAACAATGTACGAAGGTTTTGGAATGAGGTTTGGCTTGATATGGGGTTTAATACTAGTACTGGGTTAGTTGGAGTAGTTACTGTGATCAGGAGTGGTGCTGCGAGCATGCGAGATGTGTAGTGTATTATGTTAATATATCTGAGGTCATGGTTATGGCTTGATACAGCCTGTTTAGACTCATAACAATGTGTAAATGTAAGATTCGTTTCTTGAAAGAAATTCTAAAGGTTGGAAATTAAATTTCAAGGTTTTGGGCTAAGGTTAAATCAATGATTTCATTTGTATTGTGGTGTCAGGCCTATTTAGAATAGGGTGACGTGGTATCACCCCCGGGTACGTGCGTGGTAATATGGAATAGTGATTTGATGGCTTGGAAACAACTCTTGGCACATTCGAGGACGAACATATGTTTAAGTGGGGGAGAATGTAACGACCCGGCCGGTCGTTTTGAGCATTACAACCCAGTTCCCCCATCTACTACTATGTTTGTGCTTTATAGCTGTTGTATGACTTATCGGATTAGTTAGTTCGGGTCTGGAGAGAATTTAGAGTGAAATGAGACACTTAGTCTCTTAAATGGAAATCTTATGTTGGAAAAGTCGACCGGATGTTGATCTATGTGTAAACGACCTCGGATTCGAATTCTGATGATTCCAGTAGCTCCGTATGGTATTTTTTGACTTAGGAGCGTATCCAGAAAATTATTTGGAGGTCCGTAGAGGAATTAGGCCTGAAATGGCGAAAGTTGAATTTTTGGGAAGTTTGACCGGGGGTTGACTTTTTGATATCGGGTTGAAAATCGATTTTGAAAATTGGAATAGCTTCGTTATGTCATTTATAACTTGTGTGCAAATTTTGAGGTCAATCGGACGTGATTTGATAGGTTTCGGCGTCGTTTGTAGAATTTGGAAATTTCGAAGTTCATTAGCCTTGAATCTATGTGTGATTCGTGTTTTTAGCATTGTTTGATGTGAATTGAGACTTCAACTAAGTTCGTATAATATTTTGGGACTTGTTGGTGTATTTGGTTGAGGTACCGGGGGCCTCGGGTGAGTTTCGAATGGTTAACGGATCAATTTTTAGACTTGGAGTATTGCTGGAAATTTTCTAATATGTGTATCTGGTTTCCTTCTACGCTATCGCGTGAGAAGGTCTGCGATCGCGTCGGGTTAATTGGGGGCTGTTGAGTTTTTTTCTATGCGATCGCCTAAGGAGGAATGCGATCGCGTAGCTCTGGGATTTTGTGATTTGTGAACGCGTGGCTAAGGCTGCATTCGCGCAGAGGAAATGGACCAGAAGTGGAGGTTACGCGTTTGTGCTTCGCGATCGCGTAGGTTTGTGCATCAGTGATCCACGTTCGCGTGGATTCAACCGCGTTCGCGAAGGCCAAATTTTGGGGGGTGGGGCCAGTTTCTTTTGTGCTTCGCGATAGCGTGAACTAATCCGCGATCACATAGGGTCAATTTTTGGCAGTGGAAATGTGTGCTTCGCGATCGCGGGACTTGGTCCGTGATCGCATAGAAGAAACGACTGGGCAGAGAGTTTAAGTTCTGAAATTTTTCATTTTTACCGATTTGGAGGTCGAGAAGAGGCGATATTTGGGAGATATTCAAGAAAAACAACGGGGTAAGTGTTCTTAACTCAATATTGGTCAAATTACCCAAATCTATGGTTGTTTTTAACATTTAATTGGTGAATTAAGTTGAAAACTTGTGAAAGCCCTCTTGGTTTAATTTGAAGATTTGAGGGTCGAGTTGATGTCGGAATTTGGTGAAATTTGTATGGTTGGACTCATGGTTAGATGGGTGTTCATATTTTGTAAATTTTGTTGGGTTCGGGATGTGGGACCCATGAGCGATGTTTGAGTTAATTTCAGATTTTTATTGGAAAATTAGTATTTTCTTATGGAATTAATTACAATAATTTGTATTGACTGGATCAAATTAATTGTGGCTAGATATGAGGCTTTCGAAGACCAATTCTCATAGCAAAGGCATTGCAGAATAAAGAATTACACGATTTGAGGTAAGTAACTGTAATGACCCAACCGGTCATTTTGACATTTAGAACCCCGTTCCCTAAAATAAAACTTTTCATATGTGCTTTCAATGATTTATGACTTGCGGGGATGGTTGGTTCAGGATTTGGAAGTGTTTGGGTTGAAATCGGAACACTTGATTCCTTAAGTTGGCTTTAAAAGGCCAAGTTTGACTTCGGTCAACATTTTGAGAAAACGACCCCGGAATAGTATAATGATGATTCCTACAGCTCCGTATGGTGATTTTGGACTTAGGAGCGTGTTCAGAATTTTATTTGGTAGTCCGTAGTTAAATTAGGCTTGAAATGGCTAAAATAGGAACTTAAGTTTGGAAGTATGACATGGGAGTTGACTTTTTGATATCACAATCAGAATCCAGTTCCAAAAATTTGTATAGCTCTATTATGTTATTTATGACTTGTGTGCAAAATTTGAGGTCAATCGGACTTGATTTGATAGGTTTCGGTACCGAATGTAAAAGTTGGAAATCTTAAGTTTCATTAAGCTTGAATTGGAGGATGATTCATGGTTTTAGCATTATTTGGTGTGATTTGAGTGTTCGACTAAGTTCGTATGATGTTTTGGGAATTGTTGATATATTTGGTTGAGGACCCGAGGGGTTCGGGTGAGTTTCGGATGGCTAACAGATCATTTTTGGCTTTTGGGAGATTGCTGATAGCAGCTGGAATTTTCCTCTGATTTCCTTATACGCGATCGCGTAAGTTCGTCTGCGATCGTGTAGGGTAATTTGGGCAGTTGGAAATTTGTTCTATGCGATCGCGTGGGCAAGTCCACGATTGCATAGATTTGGCAAGCCGTGCTATGCGAACGCGTGGCTAGGACCGCGTTCGCGAAGAGGAAATGAAGCCGAAGATGGACCACGCGCTTAATGCTTCGCGATCGCGTGAGGAGGCTCGCGATCGCGTAGGGTTGCGGAGACTGTGCTTCGCGATCGCGTGGGATTTTCCGCGATCGCATAGGGATATTTTTTGGGCAGAATAATTTGTGCTACACGATCGTGTGAGTTGGTCCGCGATCGCGTAAAAGAATCACTGGGCAGAGAGTTTAAGTTCTAAAAATGGGACTTCGTCCCATTTACCATTTTTAATGATTTGGAGCTCGGATTTAGACGATGTTTGGGAGATTTTCAGAGAAAACAACGTGGTAAGTGTTCTCAACTCAATATTGGTTAAATTATCCAAATCCATCATTGTTTTTATCATTTAATTGGTAAATTAAGTTGGAAAAGTTTGAAAACCCTCTTGAATAGATTTGAGGATTTGAGGGCCGAATTGTTATCAGAATTTAGTAATTTTGGTATGGGTAGACTCGTAGTTGAGTGGGCGTTCATATTTCTTAACTTTCGCCGGATTCCGATACGTGGGCCCCATAGGCTATATTTTGAATTAATTTCGAATTTTTATTGAAAAATGTAGTATTTTCTTATGGAATTGATTGCTATAGTTTTTAGTGATTGTATCGAATTATTTTGGCTAGATTCGAGCTAGACAGAGTTGGATAATTGTGAAAAAGGCCTTCAAGTGGATTAAATTGGAGCAAAATTGAGGTAAGTCTCTTGTCTAATCTTGTGAGAGGGAAGTTACCTCACATGTGATTAAATTAATAATTGTTGCTAATTGTGGTGGCTACGTACGTACGAGGTGACGAGAGTCTGTGCGTAGCTACTATTAATGCTAAAGTCCGGGTAGTTTAGGACTCAAAAGCATGAATTACTTGTGAAATTTCAATTCTTTACTTGTTTAAAATTATTTGATATATATATATATATATATATATTGTGAATTGTTAGATAAAAATATTAAAAGATGAGAATCTCATATGCTTAAATTTTTCTATTTATATTAATTATTGTTAAAAGAAATTATTCATCCTCCCGAATTTATCTTATTATAAATATACTCTCCTTTCGGAGGTACATAAGGAAATGTTCTCCTTTCTTGTGGAGCGGGCCGGATGCCTCGACAGGATATATGCATCTATGGATCACGATGCACGTCCCTCGGCAGTGTACATGACACTCTGGATTGGGTCGTACGACCTCGGCCTAATAATAATAATTTCACGATACTTTGATAGTTTATTGCAGCTTGTGAAGCTAATTGATAAATTGGAAATCTTTGGAATTTAAAGAATTATTATTCCTGCTTGTTAAGGAATTGTTGTTATTCCTGTAAATGAGACTAATTGATAAATTGGAAATTTATTCGAATTAAAGGAATTTAATTAATATATTGAGAATTGTTGCATTTGAAGGAATTTAATTATTTCTGCTGGTTAAATACATTATTGTAAATTCTGTGAATCATGCTGATTTAGATATTCTAATTTTATTTCAATTATTATTATTGACCCATAGTGAGTGTCAAAGTCCTCCATCTCGTCTCTACCACTTCGAGATTAGGCTTGATACTTATTGGGTACACGTTGTTTACGTACTAATGCTACACTTGCTGCACTTTTCGTGCAGGATTTGAGGCAGGTACTAGTGGAGGACCTATCATCGTACATCCACATTATCCAGAGGCGTAGTGGTGAGCTGCTTTCTGGGCCGTTTTGCAGCAACCAGTGCCTCTTCCTAAAAACATATTTCTGTATACTTTATTTCAGACAGTATTTATAATGTTTTTTGTATAATCAACTAGATGTTCATACACTTGTGATACCAGGTCTTGGCACACACATTGGTAGAATTTGTAGTTGATTATTTATCTTGGATTTAAATTAATCTATATCTTTTATATTTTCTTTAATATTGCTAGTAAAATAATAAAAATTACTTAGAAAATTATTCTGAAAATAATTTATGTATGTTTAAATTACTAGTTGGTTTGCCTAGCTTTAGTGTTGGGCGCAATCACAACCTATAGGTGAAATTGGGTCGTGACAACATGGTATCAGAGTAGTAGGTTCACGTAGGTCTCACATGTTATGAGCAGACCTAATAGAGTCTTGCAGATCGGCATGGAGACGACTGTACTTATCTTCGAGAGGCTATAGGGTGTTAGGAAACTACTTTTCTTCATATTCCATTGTGCATGTAATGTAGTACTAAATATCCTTCTCTTATTCTCTCACAGATGGTGAAAACGCGCTCTAATGAGGTTCCAAACCAGGGAAGAGCTACTCCCCCAATTGCTAGAGGCCGAGGCCTGGGGAGGGCTCCAGCCCGTGGTTGGGGGCGAGGACTTCCTAGGACTATTCCAATTATGCCGCCAATGGGTCCAGCAGAGAACCCCATTGTTGAGGAACATGGTGAGGTGCTTGTGGCAGAGCCAACTCTGGTGGATTTCAAATCTGCACCGGGATTTAAAGACGTCATGGGTCGTATGTTGCGGTTCATGGACAATATAACTCAGGCCAGTTTATTTCCGGCAGACCCAACCACATCTCAGGCGGGCGGGGGAGCACAGACTCCTACCATGCAGGCCCATGGACATGCAACTACTGTATATCAGACCTAAGGTGCACTACCTGTGGGTGGAGCCCAGCCAGTGGCAATAGCTACACCTGAGCCCAGGCCAGCTGTAGCCGCTGATCCTCAGAAACTATTGGACAGATGGACTAGACTACATCCTCCTGTCTTTGAGGGTGAGCGACATGAGAATCCCCAGGATTTCATTGATCGGTGCAAGGATAGACTATACAAATGAGGATATTGGAGTTTCATGGGGTATACTTTTCTACTTTTCAGCTATAGGGTAGAGCCCGAAGATGGTGGCAGTCTTATGTTCTTGGCAGACCAGCAGATTCTCCTCCCATGACTTGGAACAGGTTCACCCGTATCTTCCTGGACATGTATATTCCACCCTCCCAGAGGGAAAAGTTGCGGTTTCAGTTTGAGCAGCTCCGGCAGGGTCAGATGTCAGTGACTGATAATAAGGCGAGGTTCTATGAGTTATCTCACCATGCACTTATGATACTCCCTACTGAGGCGGAGAGAGTGCGGAGGTTTGTTGCGGGTTTACATACTGGCATTCAAGACACTATGGATCGAGAGGTTGAGATGTGTACTTCTTATGAGCTAGTCGTGGAGATAGCCCGTAGGATTGAGGGTGTACGTCAGCGGAGACAAAAGCGGGTTATGAGAGATAAGCGGTTCAGGTATTCTGGATAGTTCAGAGGTGCTCCGTTTGGGGGCAGAAGTCAGTTCGTGAGAGGGCAGTCCAGTAGGCCCCCATATCCAGCACCACCGCCTCCTCGAGGTGCTCTAGTGCGACCCTATCTAAGTGCTATACCATAGAGTTCTTATCGCGCACCAACTATTTAAGGTTCTTCCAGTGGGTATTTAGGTCCCCAGGGCCAGACACTTAGTCAGCATGCCATCGCACCAAAGATTTGTTATGAGTGCGGGGATCCCAGTCACATGCGGAGATTTTGCCCCAGGCTTCGGGGTAAACTAGTGCAACAGGGTCAACAACCTATGATTACAGGACTAGCTGCTCCACCAGTTGTCCGACCTCCAAGAGGTGAAGGACAGGTGGGTAGGGCCACCCTAAAGGTAGAGGTCATCCAGGTGGAGGCCAGCCAGTTGGTGCTCCAGCTCGGTTCTATGCTTTTCCGGCCAGACCAGATGCAGAGGCCTCAGATGCTGTGATTACAGGTATTATTTCTGTTTGCGGCAAAGATGCCTCAGTATTATTTGATCCAGGATCCACGTATTCATATGTGTCATCTCTATTTGCTCCATTCCTGGGTGTTTCTCGTGAGTCCTTGAGTACTCCTATTTATGTATCCACTCCTGTGGGCGATTCTGTGGTTGTG
>AWOL01S0119307.1:0-22320 GCA_000715115.1 Nicotiana otophora
CATGAAGTGACATTTCTCCCAATTCAAAACCAAGTTAGTTTCCTCACATCTTGACAATACCTTTTCCAAGTTGTTTAGGAAATCATAAAAAGAATTCCCAATGATGTAGAAATCATCCATGAAGACCTCAAGAATATCTTCCACCATATCGGTGAAAATATCCATCATACACCATTGAAAAGTCATCGGTGCATTACATAACCCAAATGGCATCCTCGAGAATGCAAAGGTACCATATGGACAAGTGAAAGTGGTCTTCTTTTGGTCCTCGGGAGAAATAAGAATCTGATTGTACCCGGAGTATCCATCCAGAAAGCAATAAAAAGCACGTCCGGCCAACCTATCCAACATTTGATCAAGAAATGGAAGCAAAAAATGATCTTTCCGAGTGACTTTGTTGAGATTCCTATAGTCCATACACACTCTCCACCCGGTGACAGTTCTTGTGGGGATCAATTCATTCTTGTCATTATTTATCACAGTCATGCCCCTTTTCTTTGGGACACATTGCACCGGAGAAGTCCATGAGCTATCAAAAATGGGGTAAACAACCCCAGCATCCAACCACTTTATGATCTCCTTCTTGACCACCTCTTGCATTACTTCATTTAGCCTTCTTTGATGTTCAATGGAGGGTTTGGCACCCTCCTCCAATATAATCTTGTGCATGCAAAAGGCGGGGCTTATGCCCCGGATATCCGCCAAGGTCCATCCGATTGCTCTTTTCCTCCTTTGTAGCACCTCCAATGTGGACTCTACCTGCATGTTAGTCAAACAAGAAGAAAGGATAACCGGTAAAGTAGAAGAAGGTCCAAGGAATTCATACCTGAGATGTGGAGGCAATGGCTTTAACTCCAAAGTGGGAGGCTCCTCGATTGAGGGCTTTGTTAGAGGAGTCTTCCGGTTTTCAAGATCCAAAGATAGCTTGCGGGGCTCATAAGTTTACAACACTATCCCTTGCAGTACATTCACACAATCCACATAGCCTTTTGTCTGCTTATAATCATCAAGGTTGAGCAATACGACTTCCAAATTATCCTCAACATACATTGTGGCACTAGCATCATCAATAATTACTTCGGTCACTAAATCCATGAATGACCAAACTTCGTTGCTATTTGGTTGCCTCATCGATTTGCACACATGGAAAACCACCTTTTCGTCACCCACCCAGAAAGTGAGCTCACCGGCTTCCACATCAACAAGAGCCTTCCCCGTGGCAAGGAAAGGTCTACCCAAGATAATAGGCACCTCGTAGTCAACCTCACAATCAAGGATCATAAAGTTCGCTGGAAGGATGAACTTATTAACACGGACTAACACATCATCAATAATTCCCAAGGGCCTCTTCATAGTCCGATGTGCCATTTGCAACCTCATAGATGTGAGTCTTGGTTGCCCAATTTCCAAAGTTTTGAACACAGAGTAGGGCATCAAGTTGATACTTGCCCCCAAAACACATAAAGCTTTGGCAAAGTTGGCGCTCCCAATAGTGCAAGGGATTGTGAAAGCACCCGGATCTTCCAATTTTGGAGCCATTGAGTGCACAATAGCACTCACTTGATGTGTCATCTTGATAGTTTCACAATTCATCAACCTCTTATTGGTGACCAAGTCCTTCATGAACTTTGTATAACCCGACATTTGTTCCAACGTCTCAACCAATGGTACATTGATAGACAAACTCTTCATCATGTCAATAAACGTTTTGAATTGGTTCTCCCTATTTTGCTTTGCAAATCTTTGAGGGTATGGAAGAGGAGGCCTTGGCATTGGTTCCTTAGCTTTTGGCACTACTGGTTCCGGTATGTCAATTACGTGCTCCCTAGACGGGTTCACCTCTTCTTGCGTCTCCTCCACATTTTCATCAATATCAATTCTCACTTCGTCATTAGCTTGAAACACATTGCTTGGAATTTCATCTTCTTGAACCACAACATCATCATCCACAATTCTTCTTTGATTTGAGGTGGTTGCATCTCCACCTTTTCCATTTCTCGTAGTCACATCCATAGCATGTCCCATATTATTCCCACCCTTTGGGTTCACCACCGTATAACTTGGTAGTGCCCCCTTAGGATGAGTGTTCAATGCTTGTGAAATTTGGCCAAGTTGAACCTCCAAATTGCAGATTGAAGCGTTGTGGGAGGCTAATTGAGCATCGGAGTCGGCATTTTTCTCTATCATTTGTTTGAACATATTTTCAATCTGTCCCATCTCATTGTTAGAAGATCTCGGGCCTTGAGAAGGATAGGGAGGTGGATTGCTCGGTTGTTGGAATATCGGGGGCCTTTAAAAACCCGACCCCGGTTGGTGTTGTTGTTCCACCCTCCTTGATTACCTCCCCAATTACTTTGATTGTTGCCACCCCAATTGCCTTAGTTTCCTTGATTATTCCAATTTCCTTGATTGTTGTTGCCACCACTCCAATTGACTTGGTGGCCTTGGTTGTTCCAATTTCCTTGATTTCCTTGTGATCTCCATTGTTGTTAATTTTGAGCATTGTTTCTTTGACCTTGATAATTGTTGACGTATTGCAGTTCTTCTTCTTGCTCATTATATTAATAATCTTGGTCATACCCACTATCATCTTGCATGAATTGTTCCGGACGGTTTTACCCTTGTTGACCTTTTTGCCGTCTCTTGTTCATCATCATATTTACACCTTCCATCGCATTCACTTGCTTCGGCCCTTAAACTTATTGCACATGAGCTTTGGCCAATTGGTTCATTGTGGTTGTTAACTCTGTGATAGCTTGCCTATGATCATGTAGTTCCTTGTGTAGGTGAATGATATTGGGGTCACCTTGCGGAACATTGGCCCTACTTTGCCATGCCGATGAGTTATCCGCCATCTCATCCAAAATTTTACAAGCTTCGGCATAAGGTGTGCTAATTAAGTTCCCATCGGCGAGTTGATTTACCACACATTGATTTGTTGTGTTGATCCCCTTGTAGAAGGTTTTTTGGATCATGGCCTCGGTCATATCATTATTCGAGCACTCTTTAACTATGGTATGATATCTTTCCCAAATCTCGTGCAATGGCTCATTGGGCTCTTGCTTGAATGCTAGAATTTCATCCTATAGTGTAGCCATGTACCCCAGAGAGAAGAATTTGGCAATGAAGTTTTCGGCCAACTCATCCCATGTATGGATGGAATGATTAGGCAATCTCTCTAGCCAGTCCAATGCTTTTCCCCATAAAGAAAAAGGAAATAGCCTCAACCTCAGCGCATCCTCAGAAACATTGGTTTGCTTGCTCCCCCAATAAGTATCGACGAACCCCTTGATATGCTTGTAAGCATTTTGATTTGGAGCCCCGGTGAAGAATCCTCATTGCTCAAGTAGTGTAAGGATCACGTAGGTGATTTGTAAGTTGCCTGCCCTAATGCGGGGCAAGACTATAACACTTGCATAACCCTCGTTCGGCAACACCCCGTGCGCTGCCGCTCTTGGTGGAGGTGGGGGAGGGACGGGAACATTATCATGAGGCGGTCGGCTTCGCCTATTTGCTTGAGGTTTGGGAAGAACCTCATCTCCTTGATCATCGTCCACTTCCTCCCCCAATGGCAAATTACCAATGGGCTTGTTGTTGAGAGCCATTCTCATACCTATAAGCAATTCAAAAACAAAATTAGTGACTCGGAAGGAAAAGAAGACAAATCACACAAAACCTAGATATATAGCTAAATCCGTTTAACTCCCCGGCAACGGCGCCAAAAGTTGATGTCGCCCAAACTCACACCACAAATATAGGTAGTGAGGCGGTCAAAGCAATAATAAAACCAACGCAAGTCGGGGTCGAATCCTCAGGGAGTTAGAATTGGGATTAGGTATATATTTAGTGTAATTGTACGATATGCCTTAGATTACACTTCCACATTCTTGTTTGTTGTTTCTACTTCTACTTTAAACTATTGATTGCAATTATAAAACTAGAAGACAATATTTTTGGTTTTGGTTATTTTCCAAATGATAAAAGATCTAGGGTTGAGACTTCCACCTAGGTGGTTACCTAATGGGTTGTAAACTCTAGGGAAGGTTTGATTGGTCGAGGTTGTAATATAGCAATCACATGCAATCACCCACTCTATACCTCTCGGTAGTTTGAGTGATTTTGCCCAATTTGACTTTCTCAAGTCCAAATGGGTATTGCACAAAACAAGTGATAAATGCTCAAGTCGGGTCTTACTATCTCTAGATTCAACTCTTTAATTGAGGCTATCAATTTCTTGAGTTCACCCCAATTTCTTGTTAACCAAGTTTTTCTAGACTTAGTCTCTCTTTCTCAAGTAGAGACAAAGTCAATTAGGCATGAATCAATATTTGCAACCATTAATTCTTGAATTCAAGCAAGATCTAGGCTAAATATCACTAACCCAATCACAAATAAATCCTAAATCAAACACCCATTAAGTACCCACATTAGGGTTGGGCCACAACCCTTCCTAGAAATTTAGCTACTCATGAACAATGAAGAAATACAAGAAGAAATTAAGATAGAATGCATAATAATTTATTAGGGAAAGCAAATGTAATATTTAGAAGCTAATCTAGTACAATATTACTCAAAACAGTAAAGAAAAACGGCTCAGGTGCTCTCCAAAACCAAAACTTACCCTAAAAATGACAAAATATCTGATAAAAATGCCCCTGCGGAGGTTGTGCGGCCGCACAATTCTGTGTGTGGTCGGCACTCTGAGCTTGACTGGTCAACTGGGCCTTCTACGGTTGCATAAAAGTGGATGCGGCCGCACTTCATTTGATTGTGCGGACCGCAGAATTCTGAGTGCGGCCGCACACTTGAACTGGAACATGGATCTCTGATTCTTCTCTTCTGCGGACCGCACAATTATGAGTGCGGCCATACTTGTCATCCTGCGTCCGCACTTGTCATCCTGCAGCCGGACAATTATGGTGCGGTCCGCATATCTTCAGCCTGTCCAAAAACTAACTCTCTGAATCTCCTCTTCTGCAGCTGTATAATAATTATGTGGTCCGTATACTCTGAAGGACATATGACAGTGATGTTTCATTGTTCTGCGGTCACACACAGTATTGTGCGGTCCACACTGTGGGCCTTTTTGCCTTGTTTTAGTCCTTGTCCATTTTGACTCCTTTATGAGTTGATTTTGATTTCTTTGGCTCGTCTCCCAATATTCCTGTATGAAAGCACATTTTATTAGTTTCTGGGAATACTTTTAAGCATTTTTGAGCTAAAACGCAAGTAAAAGCGATCAAATAAGCGGTCAAAATCCCTACTTATCAGCTACCAGAAACTCAGCTAGCCATGGGCGAGCTGCATCGCCCATAGCCTGCTTTTCCAAATATTGCACTGGCTCCACATCCTCCAACCGTATGTGTGTGTTCAGGGTGCTCTAGTCAAACCTCATTTTCAGATTTCTCACTTTCATCACTTTGGTCCCCTTCTTTATATGCACCACATTGGCGTAAAATTCCTGGACCAAGTACTCATTGGCATCTACCATATCTTGAGTGAACCATGTCCACCCTTTCCTCTCTCTGAACTGCCTCAACACTACTGGGTTGTATTTCTTAAGGTCTTTCAACAAAAACCGACGCTCAAGAGTGAGCGATCTCGACGGCCACCACTCTCTAAACCTATTGAATGCAGTTAGACTGACGAGCCTATCTTCCCAGATTTCTTTCTTCTTCGAACTCTCAAGGCCGGCACCTCTGGCATCTCCCCTTCGGCCATCATCCTGGATATCATCCATATCTACTGTAGTAGCTGGTGCGTCAGGGGCATGTGTAGATGAAGGCTCTGAAGCCTGACTGTTCCCTTTCGACCCCTCAGAAGAGGTAGGCTCATTTCTCAGTTGGTATTTGTCCTGAGGATGTTGTGGTTGTGCTTGCACATCAAGATGCTCTTGCACTGAATTTCCCTCCGATGCTTCCCTAGACGGGGCATATGAACTTGATTCGGAGGGCTCCGGCTGTCTACCTCGGCCTACTGTGGTTTTCGTACTGATTACTTTTTGGAGGGCGAGGGGTAAAGTGCTTTTACCTCTTCCTCTAGAAGGTTCACCCCTCCCCTTTGATGTTTCACCACGACCACGTGGTCTAACAATATTCTGCACAAAACAGCAGTAAGAGTCAGTTCTTGTTCAAGTACAGGTAAGAAAAAAACAAAATTGCAGAACAAAACATGTTGCAGGGTGGGAAAGTGTGGTCCGCACAATTATAAGTGCGGCCGCAGGTCTGGTTGTGCGGACCGCACAATTTAAAAGTGCGGCCGCAGAGATGAAATTGTGGTCCACACAATTTTTAGTGCGACCGCACATCTGAAGTGCGGATGGCACATTTTTTAGTACGGCCACAGAGTGAAGTCCTTAAAACTGGCAACTCTTTAAAGACAGAGAATGCCCCGATTTGCGGCCACATACACTTTTTTGAGGCCGCGATTGAATTTCTGTGGACCGTACAATTTCAAGTGCGGTCAGCACATTTGCCTAACTAAATGCCCTAAGCATGCAATTCTGCGGACCGCACAATTCCTTGTGCGGCCAGACATTTCAAAATCAAATCGGGTACAGTCCTTTAAGGTTTCAATGTTTATGCACAAATTGGACATGGTAGAATCAATTAAACATGATAAACCAATTACCCATTCCCCAAATAGCAACTAGGAGTTTACCTAACACAAATTACACCCCACATAGACATGAAAATGACAAATGGTTTAAAATAACTAATAAATTATAAATTAACTAAGAAAATTAAAAAGTTCTAGAAGTGATTTGAACATACCAGTGATGAAGTGATGTTAAGGAATGATCTAAGATGCTCAATTAAGTGGCAGATGATTGGCTCAGTAGTGTGCAGGATTTTAGCCTTTGTGATATTTTCTCAAAGGGTGGAAAGTCTCAACAGTAGCCTTAAGGCTACTATTTATACTATGTGGCTTTTCTAAGGGTTTAAGAGTCGAGTGCGGCCGCATAATTTCTTTTGCGGTCCATACTCTGTAACCTTTTCTTCAAACTCCTTTTGTTGGTCTGCGATCCGCAGACTTTGGTGTGCGGCCGCAGTTTTTGGTGCGGACCGCAGATTTCCTTGTGCGACCGCACTTTGGCCAATTCTCAGACAGACAAACTTCAGAGAGTTTGAAATTTTGCCATCTCAACTTGTGCGGTCCGCACAATAATTGTGCGGCCGCAGTTGCCTTTTTGCTGCAGCACCACGAATTGTGCGGTCCGCATTTTTTTTCTTACTTAGCCAAATTTTCTGAGCCCTGTTCCTGTAAAGCACACACATTCCTGCAACACACTTCAAATCCAATTATCATAAACTAAGACCTATCTAAGAAAAAAAAAAACACGGGTTGCCTCCCAAGAAGTGCCTGATTTAACGTCGCGGCACGACACAAATTACCCTCACTTCAAATGAATCACTGCCACCACTTGGCCATCATCATCTTGTCCCAAATAATGCTTCATCCGGTGACCATTGACTCGAAATGCCTCGTCATTTTCGTTCTTCAAATCCAATACACCAAAAGGTGTCACACCCACAATTTCAAAGGGACCACTCCATTTGGATTTCAACTTTCCGGGAAACATTTTCAATCGTGAGTTGAACAACAAAACAAGATCACCCACCTTGAATTATATGTTTCGAATATATTTGTTATGAAGGTACTTCATTCTTTCTTTGTACAAGGACAAACTTGCATATGCATGGTACCAGAATTCATCTAATTCATTCAACTGTGCAACCCGCATAGTAGCAGCTGCATCCCAATCAAGATTTAACTTCTTTAAAGCCCACATGGCCTTGTGCTCAAGTTCCACCGGAAGCTGACAAGCTTTGCCAAACACCAACCGATATGGAGACATCCCGATAGGAGTTTTGAAAGCAGTCCAATAAGCCCATAGTGCATAATCAAGCTTCTTTGACCAATCCGTCCGATTAACATTCACTATTTTAGACAAGATACTCTTTATCTCCCAGTTGGAGGCTTCCACTTGCCCATTATCTTGTGGGTGAGATGGAGTCATGACCTTGTGAGTAACACCATACTTGCTAAGTAAAGTGTCAAAAGCTTTGTTACAAAAATGCAACCCCCCATTTCTTATTATAGCGTGCGGAGTACCAAATCGTGTGAAGATGTTCTTTATAAAAAATGCCACCACACTTCTTGGTTCATTGTTAGGTAGAGCAACGGCCTTAACCCATTTAGACACATAATCAATCACGACCAAGATGTAGGGGTTTCCACTAGAAATCACAAAAGGTCCCATGAAGTCAATACCCCACACATCGAAAATATCAATCTCCAAAATGGCGATGAGGGGTATTTAATTTTTATTTGAGATTCCACCGGCCCTTTGACATTCATCACAACGCTTGACTAGATCACTTGCATCCTTGTAAAGAGTGGGCCAATAGAAACCGCAACTTAGCACTTTGGTCGCCGTTCTTTCTCCACCATGGTGACCCTCATACGGTGAAGAATGACAAGCCCCAAGAATTTTAACTTGTTCCTACTCCGGTACGCATCTTCTAATCACTTCATTCGTGCAAATTCGAAAACGATGCGGTTCATCCCAATAATAGTCTTCACAATCCCGTTTGATCTTCTTCCTTTGGTTTGAAGAGAATTCATCCGGGATGATACCACTCACAAGACAATTTGCTAGATCTGCGAACCATGGCACCTCTTTCATTGAAATAGCTAAGAGTTGCTCATCGGGGAAGTATTCATTTATTTCAAGACCATCATGCGGCCTCCAATCCTCCTCCAAACAAGACAAGTGGTCCGCCACTTGGTTTTCACTTCCTTTTCGATCTTGGATGTCTATGTCAAACTCTTGCAACAAAAGCACCCATCTCATCAACCGGGCTTCGGATTTTTTCTTGCTCATAAGGTAACGAGGTGCCGCATGATCCGTGTGGACAATCACTTTTGCACCCATCAAGTACGGGCGAAACTTCTCAATAGCAAACATAATGGCAAGGAGCTCTTTTTCGGTCACAGTGTAATTGACTTGGGCATCATACATTGTCTTACTAGCATAGTAGACCGGATAAAAGATCTTGTTAATACGTTGCCCCAAAACTGCTCCAACCGCCACATCACTAGCATCACACATGAGCTCAAAAGGAATGCTCCAATTAGGGGCGGTGATAATGGGAGTAGTTGTCAACTTGAACTTGAGCAATTCAAATGCTCTCATGAAATCATCATTGAAGTGAAATTTAGCATCTTTCTCCAAAATCTTGCACAAGGGGTTCACCACCTTAGAAAAATCCTTTATGAAACGCTGGTAGAACCCTGCGTGACCCAAGAAACTTCTCACGTCCTTCACGGATGTTGGAGGTGGAAGTTTAGAAATTACCTCTATTTTTGCCTTGTCGACCTCTATTACCTTCTTTGAAATTTTGTGGCCATCGACAATGCCCTCCTAGACCATGAAATGACATTTCTCCCAATTCAACACCAAGTTCGCTTCTTCACACGTTACCAAAATCTTACCCAAATTTGCCAAGCAATCATCAAAGGAATCCCCGACTACCGAAAAGTCATCCATGAAGACTTCAAGGTAGTCCTCTACCATATCCGTAAAGTCATCCAAGTTAATCTTGTGCATGCAAAATGTAGGGCTTATTCTCCGAATATCCGCCAAGGTCCACCCAATAGCTTTCTTCCTCTTGTGGAGCACTGCCAATGTAGAGTCAGCCTACATGTTAGTCAAACTAGAGGAAAGAATAACCGGTAAAGTAGAGCAAGGGCCAAGGAATTCATACCTGAGATGTGGAGGCAATGGCTTCAACTCCAAGATAGGAGGCTCTTCAATTGAAGGCTTTATAGGAGGAGTTTTCCTATTTTCGAGATCCAAGGAAAGTTTTCGAGGTGCATAATTGTATTACCCCATCCCTTGCAAAGAATTTACACATTCCATGAAGCCATCCATTTCCTCATCATCAAAATTTAGTAAAATGGCCTCCAATATGTCACCCACAGTAATCGTGGCATTTGTGTCATCAATAATCACATCTGTTACCAAGTCCACGAACGAACACACTTCATTGCTATTCGGTTTCCTCATAGATTTGCACACGTGGAACACCACCTTTTCATCACAAAGTAAGTTCACCGGCTTTCACATCAACAAGATCCTTTCCCGTAGCAAGGAAATGTCTACCAAGAATAATCGGCACCTCATAGTCTACTTCACAATCAAGAATCACAAAATCTGCCGGGAGAATGAACTTGTCAACCCAAACCAATACATCCTCAATCACCCCCAACGGTCTCTTCATTGTACGGACGACCATTTGTAATTTCATAGATATGGTGGGTCTTGGTTGCCCAATTCCCAATGTTTTAAAAACCGAATAGGGCATCAAGTTGATACTCGCCCCAAGGTCACATAAAGCTTTTGCAAATTCGGCACTTCCAATGGTACAAGGAATTGTGAAAGCACCGGGATATTCCAACTTTGGAGTCATTGAATGCACAATTTCACTCACTTAGTGAGTGACTTTGATAGTTTCAAAATTCATCGATCTCTTCTTTGTCACCAAGTCTTTCATAAACTTAGCATATCCGGGCATTTGCTCCAAAGATTCAACTAATGGAATATTTATAGAGAGACTCTTCATCATATCAATGAACTTCTTGAATTGATTCTTGCTATTTTTCTTGGCAAGCCTTTGAGGATAGGGATGAGGTGGCTCAGGCAATGGTGCCTTAGCTTTTTGCACTACCGTTTCCGGTATGTCAATCAGATGATCCCTAGACGGGTTCATATCCTCTTGAGTCTCTTCCACCGAATCATCAATATTAATCTGCACTTCATCATTTGCTTGCACCACATTGTTCGGGATCTCCTCTTCTTCTATCACTTGCTCATCTTCCACAAGTTGCCTTTGTCTTGAGGTAGGTGCATTCTCATCTTTTCCACTTCTTGTAGTAACGGCCATGGCATGCCCTGGAGTGTTCTCACCCTTCGGGTTCACTACCGTATCACTTGGTAGTGCCCTTTTAAGACGAGAATTTAAAGCTTGAGAGATTTGACCCATTTACATATCTAAGTTACGGATTGATGTGTTGTGTGAAGCAAGTTGGGCATTGGAATCGACATTATTTTCCATCATTTTATTGAACATGTTCTCAATATGACCTATTTCATTGTTGGAGGAACTAGGACCATGAGAAGGATAAGGAGTTGGGTTGCTCGGTTGTTGGTACATCGGGGGCCTTTGAAAACCCGACCCCCAATTTCCTTGGTTGTTGTTCCACCCGCCTTGGTTATTACCTCCCCAGTTTCCTTGATTATTATTGTTTTACCAATTCCATTGGTTATTGCTTCTAGGGGTGGGCGTCGGTCGGTTCGGTCGGTTATTATGAAAGTACGGTTCGGTTTATCGGTTTTCAGTTTTGTAATTTTAATAACCAAATCAAACCAAAGTATTTACAGTTTAGTGCGGTTTTTTCAAAGTTCGGTTCGGTTTTTTTGCGGTTTAATTTTTCGGTTATTAATGGTTCAAGATTTTTATATCCAATGTAGACTACTTATGTAACTGAATATAATAGACATGCCACTGATTCTAAGAATTGGCAGAGATTATAATAGATGTGACACTGATTATAATAGACGTGTTACTGATTGATATTTTTTAAAATCAGAAAATCAGAAATTTTTCTTCCACTGGGGGCAATGTCCACTGATTCTATTCCAATTTTCATATGAAAATCAGAAAGTTATAACAGAGACTAATTATTCTAAGAATTGAAAGCGCTTTTGCATCTCTTTGGCATGCATTCTGATTCTGTCATTCTGATTATGATTAACTAATGCATAATCAGACAGGCCCCTCTAGGATGAGTAAATCTCCATTAGCAATCAAATAAAATCACCAACCAACTACCAAAGGGAAAACAATTACCAACAGTTGGTTCAAAACAGTGGCATCACCAAACAACAAAACAATGGATGAGGATCACCAAACAACTACCAAAGTCCAAAACAAGTCTAGAAAATAGAAATACCATCACGACATCACCAAACAATAAAATAGTGGCAAACTAGTCACAACCACATGCCACAAAGTACGTTTAGAAAAGGATACTTTAAGTCTTAAATACGAATCATTGGATGAGGCATGAGACACTTCTTAATATGATTTACTAAGCCAATAGTGCCATAATACTTCGGATGACAATTATAAACCCGACCACAATGAAGGCACTTTGCTTTGCGGGAGGATGAGCGACCGGTGAAAACGACGAGCTGAGGAAGAAGGATGAGCATCGGCACTCGGTAGCACTGCAACAGTCGCATAGACTTAGAGTGACAGGGGAGGAAGTGACGGACCCTAATTTCTAATTTCTAATATGTAAGGAAGGGAAAATGGGAAATGGAAAGCAAAAGTCTGTACTCTGTAGTGTAGGCTAATTAGGCTTAGGGTTTGGGTAAATTGGGTGGGTTGGTATTGGGCCTTCAGAATTTCAGATGGGCGGGCTTCAGAACATTAAGTTTAGTAGTTTACATTTTACAACGTAAGTTTTCAGCATACCCAAAATTTTGGTTTTTCGGTTTAACCAAAAACCGAAATACCAAAATCGTAAACCGCACCGAAAGATAAAAATCTAATAATTTAAAAACCGCAAACCGATCGAATAACCGATTAAACCGAAGTCGAAAAACCGAAATTCACGTTCGACTGGTTTTTTCGGTTCGGCCGGTATTATGCCCACCCCTAATTGCTTCTACTCCAATGGACAATTGTTCATATATTGGACCTCTTCATCTTGATCATTGTAAGAATCTCCTTGATCAAACCCACTATCATCTTGCATAAAATTGTCCATTCTTTGTTGCACTTGTGGACTTCTTGGTCTTCTCTTGTTTACCATCATATTGACTCCCACCATAGAATTGACTTGCCTCGGGTTTTGCACTTGTTGAAGTTGAGCCTTTGCCAATTGGTTTATGGTGGTTGTCAACTCGGCTATTGCTTGCCCATGGTGATGTAACTCTTTATGAAAAAGAATCACATTTGGATCACCTTATGGGACATTGGCTATATATTTCCACTCCGATGAAGTATCCACCATTTCATCCAAAATATCAAACGCCTCCGTATAAGGCGTAGTCATGAAGTTGTCACTGACAAGTTGATTCGCTACACATTGGTTGGTGGTGTTGATCCCCCGATAAAAGGTTTGTTTAATCGTGTTCTCTATCATATCATTGTTGGGGCACTCTTTCACCATTATCCTATATCTTTCCCATATCTCGTGTAGTAGTTCATTAGGCTCTTGCTTGAATGCTAGAATTTCATCCTGAAGAATGGACATGTGTCCGGGAGAGAAGTACTTTGAAATAAATTTCTCTGCTAGTTCATCCCAAGTGTGAATGGAATGATTTGGCAAATGTTCCAACTGTGGAACGAGCACATTGTCTTGAGACGGCCGGCCTCGTCTATTGGCTTGAGTTTCAACAGGGACCTCATCGATTGCATCATCATCAACGTCCACATCCCCCACGGCTATGTTTCCGAACTCGTTGTTTTCCATGATTGCACCTACAATACTCACACGTTAGTAACAAGGAAGGAAAAAGAGAAAAATGACACATAAAACCAAATATATAGCTAAATTCATTTTTATCTCCCCGACAACGGCGCCAAAAAATTGATCTCGTCCAATTTCATCGATATATTTGAGGATATGAAAACGGTCGATGCAATAGTAATACCCAACAAGGAGTCGGGGTCGATTTTCCACAGGGAGCTATGAATGGGTCTTCAGGATATATATTATAGTGTATGAGCTTGAATTATCTCAAATTGCACTTCTACAAACTTGGGTTGTTTCTAGGTCTAATTTAAACTAGGAAATTATTTTTGGTTGTTTTTCAAATGATATAAATGGCCTAGGGCTATGACCTTCGTCTAGGTGTTCGCTTAATGGGTTATAAGCCTTAAAGCTTGTTTTATTGGTCGGGGTATATTATAGCTATCAACACTCAAATATCCACTCAATACCTCTTGGTCAGAAAGTGATTTTGCCCAATTTGTCTTTTTCAAGTCCAAATGGGTATTGAACAAAGCAGTTGATAATAAGCTCAAGTCGGGTTTTACTATCTTTAGATTCAACCATTTAATTGGGTTTATCAATCTCTTGATTGACCCAATTCCTTGCTAGCCAAGTTTTCCTAGACTAAGTCTCTCATTCTCAAGTAGAGACCAAGTCAATTAGGCATGAAATAATATTTGCAACCATTAAATATTCAATTAAAAGAAAGAACAAAGCTAGATAATCAACACCCAACCATAGACAAGCAATAAATCAAACACTCATCAAGTTCACACACTAGTGTTGGGTCACAACCCTAGTAAACATCTAGCTACTCATGCTTAAATTAGAAGATAAAGAAGAAGAAGTGATAATTAAACCCATATTAATGACTAAAATGATAAAACTAATATTCAAAAAGCTCAAGATAGCTAAAACTACTAAAAGAAGCAAAGTAAATGGCTGCTGATGTAAAAAGTTACAAAAGTTGCCCTAAAATGGAACTCTTCTATTTATACAGTGCTGGAATTTTCGGACAAAATTGCCCTTCGGAGTTTCTGTGGCCGCACAATTCCATATGCGGTCCGCACTTTGCGTCAGCTTGACAGGATTGGAATCTTGCGGCTGCACAATTCTGAACCGCGGCCGAATCTCTCTCTTTCTGCGGTCCGCACATTTTGGAGTGCGACCGCACATGGCTCTTCTACGGACAACACAAATACAACTACGACCACATAACTGATATTCTGCAGCCGCACAATAGATGTGTGGTCCGCACTTCCGTTGATCTTCATATGCATGTTCTCTGAACTTTTGGTCTTGCTTTGCTTCTGCGGCCGCACATTTCATGTGTGAACCGCACTTCTCACAGGTCTCTAGTGGGCACTTTAGATCTCCTGTGCATGTTTTGCCCTTGGTTCAGATTACTCTTTCTTGAGTTGGATTTCATCTTTGAGGCTCAGTTTCTACCATTTCTGCAATTAAGCATATTTCATCAGTTTTCGGGAACACAAATAAATACTTTTGGACTAAAACGAAAGCAAAAAGGTGCTAATAAGTAGTCAAAATCCCCACTCATAAAAGGTCATAGCCCTAGGCCTTTCATAACATTTGAAAAATAACCAAAAACACTTTCAAAGTTTAACTTCTTAGTTTGTAGTCTTCGTTTAAATTAGACCTAGAAACAACCCAAATTTGTGGAAGGGCAATCTGATATAATTCAAGCTCATACACTATAATATATGTTCCTAAGATCCATTCATAGTTCTCTGTGGAAAATTGACCCCGACTCCTTCTTGGGTATTACTATTGCATCGACCATTTTCATATCCTCAAATAGAGGAGTGAAATTGGACGAGACCAATACGCGGGGAACAACGCACATCCCGGGAATGCTACCGCATTTCCTTGGACAGCACGGCCACCCAACAAAACAAACAAAGAAAAAGAGGCATAGCAATCAACAGGGTCGAGGTCGAAGTAAGAAGAGACCGGGGATGTCATCATGGATCCCAACACAGTCGAGGCTGCAGGTTAGACCATAGAAGTCCTTGAACCTGTTCAATAGGACCTCAACGACCATAACAAGAAGGCCTATATCGGCTGCAAACTCCGGGAACTAGGTAAATTCAGTCAATTCTTAATAGCTAATGTAGATTTGTTTGTTTTCAGCCATGCAGATATGCGGAGCATCCCAAAGGAAATCGCCACACACAAATTAAACATCGACCCATTCCACCCCCAGTAAGACAGGTCAGGCATAAATTCAACTCCTCCATCAACGATGCAGTCCGCGAGGAGGTGGAAAAACCGTTAGAGAATGGCTCCATCAGGGAGTCAAAGTACCCCAAGTGGATTGCCAACATAGTGAAAGTTTAAAAGAAAAATGGGAAATGACGGATATGCGTGGATTTCACAAACTTGAACAAAGCATGTCCGAAGAATTCGCTCCCATTACCCCATATCGACCCAGCCAGGCACAAACTATTAGTTTCTCAGATTCTTACTCACGCTATAACTAAATTATTATGGAGGAAAAAGATCAGGAGAAGACCACGTTCATCACCCACCAAGGAACGTATTGCTATAGGGTCATGCCGTTTGGACTGAAGAACGCGAGGGCTACTTATCAAAGATTGGTAACAAAGACGTTCAAAGACCAACACGGTAAGACCATGGAGGCATATATAGACGACATGTTGGTCAAGTCCGAAAGGGCAGAGGATCACATCGATTATTTTAAAGAAACTTTCGACATTCTCAAATGGTACGGAATGAAGCTGAACCCGGAGAAATGCGCTTTTAGCGTAGCCTTGGGAAAGTTCTTGGGTTTTCTAGTGTCGCATCCGAGGGATCGAGGTCAACCCAGACCAAATACAAGTTATCGAGGTGATACCAGAACTCTTAACCACCAAAAAGCAAGTCCAAAGGTTGACTCCCGAGTGCGTCCAGGCTCTGCGAGAACTGAAGACATACCTATCATCACTGCCCTTACTTTCAAAACCCGAATCGAGGGAGCAACTCCTCGTCTATCTAGATGTCTCCGAGGTAGCAGTAAGCGCAGTCTTGATCCGCAAAAACAAAGGTATGCAATCTCCCATATATTACATTAGAAAAACACTCGTCGACGCCGAGACGAGGTACCCGCACCTCGAAAAATTGGCTCTGGCCTTGGCCGTAGCTTCACGAAAGCTTAGACCCTATTTCCAATGCCACCCCATCTCGGTCGTCACAACCTTTCCCTTGAGAAGAATTTTGCATAAACCCGAGCTATCGGGGAGGCTGGCCAAATGGGACATCGAGCTAAGTGAGCACAATATCACATACCAGTCGCGAACGGCGATAAAGTCACAAGTGCTCGCCGACTTCAGTGCAAAAATAATACCTAAAGTCGAAAGGGAAGTCATCCAAGCTTCCCTTCAAACACAAGACCTCTAGGTCCTATGCACCGATAGCGTATCTAACGTATCAGGGTCCGGACTGGGACTCGTAATGCTCAGTCCATAAGGTGCCCGGATATGACTAACAATGAGGCCGAGTATGAGGCCGTAATTACAGAGTTGAGGCTAGCACTCAAGTATGAGGCGAAACAGTTGAAACTCCATTGTGACTCCCAACTCGTAGTCAACCAAGTCACAAGGGTTTTCCAAATAAAGGAACAAAGGTTGCAAAAATACCAGACCAAAATATGCAAGCTATGGCCTGAGTTCGATGAATGTCAGCTCGATCAGATCGCACGAGGGCAGAATGCCAAAGTAGATGGCCTCGCCAAACTAGCCGCAACTACCAAAAGCATCACAACCAGAGATAAAAGTGTAGTCTGCACATCTCTTCAACTCATCACTAGACCAAATCGAGGGAAAAACCATAAACTTTACTTGGGACTGGCACAATCGTATTATCTCATATTTTCATGATGGCACACTCCCAGGCAACAAAAAAGAAGCCAAGAAACTAAGAATGCAGGCATCCAGATATAGTCTCCTCCATAGCGACCTATACAATAGGACTTACGGCGGCCCTCCGGCGAAATGTTTGGGCCTGAACCAAACCCAGCGCGTCCTCGAAGAAGTCCGTGAAGGCTATTGTGGTGCTCACTCCGGCAACCAAGCACTGATCAGATGCCTCACACAGACGGGATACTATTGGCCCACCATGCAAAAGGACATCGCAGACTTCGTGAGAAAATGCGAACAGTGACAAAAGTACGCCCCAATGATTTACCAAGCAGGCGAACACCTCCACTCAGTCGCCTCCCCATGGCCATTCATCAATTGGGGAATGGACATCGTGGGCCCCCTCCCAGCAGGGAGAGGTAATGTACGATTCCTTTTTGTTTTAACTAACTATTTCTCTAAATGGGTTGAAGTTGTAGCATTCACCCAAATATGGAACAGGCGGTAATCACCTTTATATGGAGAAACATCATCTGCCGATTCGGCATAGCCAAGGAAATCAGCTGTGACAACGGACCCCAGTTCACAGGAAAGAAAACTGTCGAGTTCTTCGAGAAATGACATATCAAGAGGATACTCTCAACACTATATCACCTAATGGGTAACGTGCAAGCAGAATCCTCCAATAAGTCCATACTAAACATCATGAAGAAAAAGCTCGAAGACGCCAAGGGACTATGGCCAGAAATACTACAAGAAGTATTTTGGGCCTACCGAACAACTCCGAAGACGAGCACATGAGAGACACCCAATTCTTTGGTCTTTGGGACCGAGGCAGTAATACCGGTTGAGGTTGGAGAACCCAGCCTAAGGTACTCTCACGAAAGTGGCACAGGTAACGATGAGAGTAGAAGGCAGGAATTTGATGAAATTGACGAACGAAGAGATATGGCGTACATAAGAATGGTCACCCAAAAATAATAAGCAGAGCTCTATTACAGCAAGAAAGCAAAGGTCTGACCGCTTAAATTTGGGGACTACGTACTGAAGCCAAAACTCAAGCGAGTAAAGACCCCAGGAAGGCAAGCTGGGAACGAATTGGGATGGTCCGTACAAAATCACAGCCAAAGAGAACAAGGGTTCATTCCAACTAGAGACAATGGAAGGAAAGCTACTACCAAACAAGTAGAACATCAGCCACCTCAAATACTTCAATTTCTGAGAAACAAAACGTCCTCCAAGTCGTACTCTTTTTTCCTCACTTGAGTTTTGTCCCATTTGGGTTTTCTCAAAGAGGTTTTTAACGAGGCGGCAAATGGAACACTTCTAGTCGAAATACGTGAGGGTAGGATCGGTATTACTATTTCATTACTCGACTTCTCAATACTCTCCAAGTCAACCAATGAATGGACTAGGTAGACTGGGACTGGGACTGGAACGCCAATCAACACCCAAAATCTATAATTTTCTCCAAGCATGTAAACAAAGCAATAATGTCAAAGCAATAAAAAACTTACGCTTATTAGGACACATTTTTTGTATTAAAGTTATGTTCGACCCCACTCAAGCAAACACCTAACGGCCCTCGGCCGCGACTTAACAAAAGATTATGTTCGACAAAGCTCGAACAAATACCTACCGGCGCTCGGCCACGACTTAATGAAAGTTTATGTTCGACGAAGCTCGAACAAACAACTACCGACCCTAGGCCGCGACTTAACAAAAGATTATGTTCGACCTAATTCGAACAAACACATATTGGGACTCTGCCACATCTCAACAAAGAAATGCACGCGGCCTATGAATATTCGGCTCCAAGGCCATGACCAGCTAAACGATAATAACTATAAGAAGGACAAGAGCGCAATGAGCAAACAACGAAGCAAAAAATATATACAAGTACAAAACAAACCACCAGAATGAAAGAAGATGCAAGAAATAACTTTGATATTTCACACTTAAACTGTTTACAAAGGCTTGTGAAGACGCCGGCAAAAATACACAAAAATTCAAAAGGAAAACTACTGGTTGTCGCCATTACGGACTTCAGCGCCTTCGCCAGCTCGATCTTCAACGGCATCACCTCCCTAGCCTCCAACACCCTCACCACCTTGGCCCTAACGCCCTCGCCATCCTTACCGAAGGGTATATGAAATCATACGAGGCGTCAGCCTCGAGGCAATCTATAGCATCCTCATCGCCCTTATCTTCCCCACCAGGACGAGGAGTAGCCGAATCATAACCACACGCAATCTGAGCCTTGCAAGCATGAGCACCCTCAAAGTCTACA
The DNA here is from genome assembly GCA_000715115.1 of Nicotiana otophora. Lineage (NCBI taxonomy): Eukaryota > Viridiplantae > Streptophyta > Magnoliopsida > Solanales > Solanaceae > Nicotiana > Nicotiana otophora. Next base: position 19,735 of record AWOL01S0119307.1, read on the forward strand.
GTAGAAACGGAGCCCGCTATATGCACAAATGGGTTTCGGCATGAATCCACTCCTCATACAAATCACAAAGAATTTTGGGAAATCCAGAAGTCGCAGATAAAGAGGGATGATCAAGTAGTTTGGCCTTCTCGGCCTCCACAGCAGCAACTTTATCGTAAAGGTTAGAAGGGACTCTCCAATCCTTTCATCGAGCCATTTTTCTTTAAGCCTTGCCATTGTTAAATCATTTTATCTCTCGGAATGAAGAGTACAGATTACTACCTCAAGGGACTCCACCTTCCTCAAAGCCTCCAACAGCGCAGAATCGGCCTTCTCTAGCTCACCCTGCTTCTCAGTGACCTTTCCACTAAGAGCCTCCACCCTAAATTGTCATTTCTCAAACTGGCCTCGCAAAAAGATTACCTGAGCTTGAAGATCATTGCACTGGGCTTCGACCCCCCTGCTAAGCTCGAGCTCTTCCTTTTTGCTCCTCAACGTCCCTTCTAGGATGCTGCACTTCCCCACTACCCGTACCAGCTCTGCATCTCTTGCCTTCAAGTCCTCTCTCATTTGGCGCACATTGCCGCCTTCATGAAGCCGACACTCTCTTTACTTCTCAAGGCATCTGAAGTATTTGTCCTTAACCTTCATATAGATGTTTAAGTCTCTACTCCCTACGAGCACTTTGAATCTCCAAGACAACCATTAGAAAACGAATAAAGGAAGTTAGAGCCTACGAAAGAACAAAACCTAAGGAAAATAACAAACAACAAATGTACTTACCCGAAGGGCGAGACCGACAATGTTATTCGATAAGGCACTATCATCTATAGTCTTGAGGGTCATACCCTAAACTTTAGAACAAAGAGGGACAAGGTAAGGGATAATCTTCTCAGTGTCCACAAGAATATTACGATCCATTGGGATCGCAATAGTCCTTGAACCCCCTTCCAACCTCACTTCAAGTTGAGTAAGCCCCTCGTCGATCATCCTCAACTCGTCTACATCCATATCGGAGTGATCCAACATCCTCCTCAATGACGACCTTCATTGTATCATCAGTCGAAGAAGGCACGTCCCCCGCATCCCCGAAAGATGAGGCCTCTTCGCGCCTTATAAGAACAAGGCCATCATTGCTCACTATGCCTTCGGTCGTATCCCACACAGAACGCATACTCGTATCCTCCAAGCAATGGGCCTCAGGACTTACCTCTGGGCTATCCCTGATATGCACTGTGGTCGTTTCCCGAAGGACAAGGCCACAATCTCCTACGTCCATGGTTGCCATTCTCTCTCCCCCGACGTTCACGACCCACCTTTTACGAGGCATCAAACCATCGTCTTCAGGAGAGACGTCTTCCTCATCAATTAGCGAATAAAGGTGGGAGGCAGCAGCCACATAAGGAACAGAGACAGGCTCCCAAGTTATGGTAGCCAAGGTCGAGATCGGAACAGAATATGCAGTAGCTGTAACATGAGCCTAAGTCGATGAGGCAACAGTCGCCTTACAGAAAGAAGGCACTGGTGTCCGGCTCATCCGAGAACCCTTGTCTGAGAATAAGACAATACTAAGTCAGCAAAATGAATCCTCATATAATAAGAGACGGAGTGGCCACAGTCAAAGAAAGAAAATTACCAGTTGAAGGGAGAGCATGCCCGAATTTCTTGAAAAAACTTGGACAATCACAAATCCCTACGATGTGAGGGAGAAGTCGCTCGATCCAATCAGAAATATGAGAGGCTAGAGAATGAGGCTGGCTTTTGGCTACAAAAGGGAAAAGAAATCATCATCAATCAAAGTTCAGAATCAAAAGTAAAAGTAGAAGGAAATAGGGCACTCATGAGTATAGTTCCAAGCTTCAGGGAAGCCATTGACGTTAGCCACGACGTTCTCGGTCCTGAAAAAGAAGAAGTTAAGCCAGAACTGACGATAATCTTTTTCATCCATCTTCACCACCAAACACTTGCCTCCTCGGTAGCGAAGGTTCAACATTGTCCCCCTATAAAAGCCAGGGACGAACAAGTGTATCAAGTGTCGTAGGTCAATTCGACCCCGGCTAGCTCGGGGATTTTGGTTAGCATCTTTATAACCTTGTAGACTTACAGTGCAAGCTGAGCCGGGCAAACACCGTAGTGGTGACAAAATTCCTCTACTAGCGGGAGGAGAGGGAGAGAATAGTCGATGAGGAAGTGATAGGCATAAAGGGTGCAGTACCCAGGGGGTGTACCTGTACCACGTCCCCTTCGGCCAAGATCATCTCAACATGGTTAGGAAGTCGGAATTTGGCCTTGAGCTCCGCCAACTCTTTAGGCGTCACCATCGATTTAAAAATTCTAGGCGCAACATCCGGTACTTTGGTGAGATCGGACTTGGAATCAGGNGATCCAATCAGAAATATGAGAGGCTAGAGAATGAGGCTGGCTTTTGGCTACAAAAGGGAAAAGAAATCATCATCAATCAAAGTTCAGAATCAAAAGTAAAAGTAGAAGGAAATAGGGCACTCATGAGTATAGTTCCAAGCTTCAGGGAAGCCATTGACGTTGGCCACGACGTTCTCGGTCCTGAAAAAGAAGAAGTTAAGCCAGAACTGACGATAATCTTTTTCA
>AWOL01S0119319.1:0-18393 GCA_000715115.1 Nicotiana otophora
TTAGACAGATTGTAGTATATGCTCATGACTAGTGACACTCCGATGTCGGGCTTTTCTTTTTTGCACTTCTGTTTTTCTTTGATTTGAACTCTTTAAATGAAAGTTTATATTAAATAACCTTGAAATGTTCTTTAAAATGAAGATATCGGTTTGTTTTGGAAATGAGTCGGCTTTCCTAGTTCCACGATAGGCTCCATCACGACAGGAGTTAGTTTTGGGTCGTGACAATAAGACCATCAAAATAACTTGGAGATGTACAGCTTTCTACGTTAACAATAGCACAGAAAAAGAAAGAAGAGCTCCCAGGCTTGTCATTAATTATAAGCCATTAAATAAAATCCTACAATGGATTAGGTACCTTATACCTAATAAAAGCTAATATCTATAGCAAATTTGACATGAAGTCAGGTTTCTGGCAAATTCAAATTAGCAAAAAGGATAAATATAAAACTACTTTCAATGTCCCCTTTGGACAATATGAATGAAATTTTATGCCTTTCGGGTAAAATATGCCCCATCAGAATTCCAATACATTATGAATAATATATTCAACCCATATAGTAGTATATCAATAGTTTATATTGACGATGTTTCAATATTTTCAGAGGATATAGAGTCTCATTTTGAAATTGTAAAACATAATGGTTTAGTAATAAGTTCTAAGAAGATTAAGTTGTTTCAAACAACCATTCGATTATAAGGATACGACCTTTACCAAGGAACCTACAAACCAATCTGTAGAGCTATTGAGTTATCATCCAAGTTCCCTAATGAAATAACAGACAAAACTTAATTACAAAAGTTCTTAGGAAGCCTTAACTATGTCGCAGACTTTTTTCCCAACATTAGGAAAATCTGCGAACCATTATACAAGAATCATAGGAAAAAGCCGGTCCCATGAAGTATAGAACAAACATACATCGTTAAAAGGGTCAAGACAATTGTTCAAAAACTTCCGTGTCTAGGTATTCCAAATTCAGATGCATTTATAATAGTAGAAACCGATGCTTCAAATGAAGGGTACGGTGGTATTCTTACATAGAAAATTTCTCCCCAGTCTTCAGAACAATTAGTTCGTTTCACTTCTGGAATCTGGAATTCCGCTCAATAGAATTATAGTACAGTTAAAAAGGAGATTTTATCTATATTACTATGTATTACAAAGTTTCAAGATGATTTAATAAATAAAGAATTCTTGTTAAGAGTTGACTGTAAATCAGCTAAAGCAATTTTACAAAATGATGTTAAAAACCTTATTTCAAAACAGATTTTTGCCAGATGGAAAGCATTATTATCTAGTTTTGACTTTCAAATTGAATGTATTAAAGGTGAAGAAAACTCTTTACCTGGTTTTCTAACTTGAGAATTCCTACAGGACACAATGAGACCAAACCAGACGGGTCCCTTCAGGGCCTCACCAAAAAGAGAGAATAGGTATTCTACACTTGCACACTACTTCCCATCTTTACCTGTGAGACCGCCCTTAAATATAATGGTAACCCCTCCGAGAGTTCCCACTACAAACAAACCGTCAACAATGCCAGTTCTTGGATCAATCCCAAAAATAGAAGGACCATTCCAACAAGCTTCCTCAAAAGCTTCAACAAGCCAAACTGGTAAGATATTGACCAGTTCAGACTATGCAATGAAGACCCCAGAGTCTTTCGCAGAAGAAGTAAAGCCCGACACACCATCCAAAACGGAAGGTGAAAAACAAGTTTCTCAAGAAAAGGAAACATTTGAAATAATATCTAAAGCACCAATTAAAGTATTTGCATTAGACAAAGGTTATGAAAATTTTGATAAACAAAATTAAATCAGACCTTGCTATACCAATAGAAATTACGTTAAAACCAGTGACCCCCTGAAAAAACAAGGAGGTATTAAAAATTAATCCTTACATATACGGGTTCAGTCACCTCTGAGCATACACTACGAGATGTCAAAGATCCCGACAGTATTAGGTATTCAAGATTTACCATTAATAAAGTTATTAGCCCTTTTGAATGGGGAATGGATCACCTGCACACCCCGATTATTCTCTCTGTACAATATATGCCACAAACCTATAATTTCAAGGATTACATGGACGCCTGGTATAATTTTGTTTACCTACACCCAGGCTCACATACATGGTTCGTAAATTACAGCGAACAAGCAGCAAAATAAGTCATACTAAGGTGGTTCTACGACTGGTGGAAAACATTTGGTGGAACAGAGCAATCAATGCCTTGAAGCTTCCACACTCACTATGAGAGATTCCAAAAGGTACAGGAAATCTTTACTTTACCTGATCATATTAAAATCTGCAAATATTACTTTGCAAAAAGAATTTCAAATATAATCAGTTGGTCATTCGAAATTGAAAAAATTAAACTAATTAATAATTTAGTCAAAATACCAAAATTAAAGGATGGGTTCCTAAATCCAGAGAGACTAAGAAACCCAAGCCAACTAGCAAAATGGGATCAACCAGTATCAGAATTAAAAAAGAGACTCCTAGAAGTCTTAGCCAATATTGATATATCAAGTCCAATAAAAGTACAGGCCATGCTAGAAGCAGCATCAGCATCTTCCTCAACGGAGAATCAAGACAATGGAGACATGGAAGACCTACAAGGTATAGCCCAAGCCTACCATGCCTATGCAGAAGTAGAATAGCATCTAACCCCTTCACAAGAAGACATATGACTCATCCGACAAAGACAGACAACTCTTCAAAAAAGAAAGAGTCACTTGACAGCGACAACCGGAAAAGGACAAAAATAGTACCTTCCCCTTCAGCAAAGAAGTAGACGACCCTTCAGCAAAGCAGAAGACAAGCAATCTAAGATCGTCCATTTGTAAGGTTGAGATTAACTCAAAAAAATCAGAAGTCTATAAAAGGCTTTCAAATTGTAATCGTTAATCAGCAGAAAATTTCCCAAGATTTTTTTTCTCTCCCTTCTCTCCCTCTCTGTAAAATGTTTACTTATATTTGAATAAAGCTTTTATCAAGTATGTGTTTCTTTCTTACTATTTTAATTTCGCATTTACTTTATAATCTGGATTATAAAATCCATGATCCTCTTTATGGTATCAGAGCCATCTTGAGTATGAGAGGCTAAACCTTTCATACTGTCTTTAGGGTTCGTTGAAATCTTGTTATCATGTTCATGTTATAGATCTTAATTATTCTATATTGTTCATCTCTGCATAGGTTTATTGTTCATCTTCTTTAAAGTTTCAGATCTTATTCTCTAGTGTGAGGTTATTGTTGTATGTTCATAGTGTGAGAGATCCTTGTAGGATGTTGATTAAACCTTATTAAACCGTCGTCGTCCATAGGCTAGGAAGTGCCGTCAAAGACAGGACACAGCTAACACGTTTAATCCCCAACCCCCACATTTAACAAGTCAACACCGGTTACATTAATAAAACTGATTAAATCTCCATAGATAATATTATCATAAGGGATTTGACCATTAAATCTATCTTTGATTTTAGTTCTTACCTTTTCGACAAATAATCTTGGTAGTCCGTTGTTAAATCGTTCATTCTAGAAAGCACTACCTCTGGCTTCTCTAATCATTACCTTTTCTATAAACATGTATTTATACCACCTAAAATCTGTTAATTTTGGCCACAATTGTACCACTAACTAAATCGTCATCATTTTTTGAATTATCATCTTCTATGTTTGAATTATCATCTTCTGTGAAATATTCACCAAATTGTTTTTTCTTAGTGGCAACTTGTAATATTACTTTTGTGAGGATTAAAACAGTAAGAAAGAAACACTTGATAAAAACTTTATTCAAAGATAAGTAAACATTTTACAGAGAGGGAGAGAAGAGAGAGAAAGAAAATCTTGGGAAATTTTCTGATGATTAACGATTACAATTTGAAAGCCTTTTATAGACTTCAGAATTTTGTTGAGTTAATCACAACCTTACAAATGGACGATCTTAGATTGCTTGTCTTCTGCTTTGCTGAAGGGGAAGGTACTATTTTTGTCCTTTTGCAGTTGTCGTTGTCAAGTGACTCTTTCTTTTTGAAGAGTTGTTTCTCTTTTGAAAAAGTTGTTTTGTCTTTGTCGGATAAGTCATCTATCTTCTTGTGAAGGGGTCATATGTTGTTCTTCGTCTGCATAGGCATGGTAGGCTTGGGCTATACCTTGTGGGTCATCCATGTCTCCATTATCTTGATTCTCCGTTGAGAAAGATGCTGATGCTACATCTAGCATGGCCTGTACTTCTATTGGACTTGATGTATCAATATTGGCTAAGCCTTCTAGGAGTGCCTTTTTTAATTCTGATTGGGGACTGGTTGATCCCATTTTGCTAGTTGGCTTGGGTTTCTTTGTCTCTCTGGATTCACGAACCCATCCTTTAATTTTTGATATTTTGACTAAATCTTTAAGTCGTTCGATTTGTTCAATTTCGAACGGCCAACTGATTATATATGAAATTCTTTTTGCAAAGTGATATTTGCAAATTTTAATATGATCAGGTAGAGTAGAGATTTTTTATTCCATTTGGAATCTCTCATAGTGAGTGTGGAAACTTCAGGGCATTGATTGCTCTGTTCCACCAAATATTTTCCACCAGTCGTAGAATCACCTTGGTATGACTGATTTTGTTGCTTGTTCGCTGTATTTTATGAACCATGTGTGTGAGCCTGGGCGTAGGTAAATAAAATTGTACCAGGCATCCATGTAATCCTTGAAATTATAGGTTTGTAGCCTATATTGTATAGAGAGCACAATCGAGGTGTGCAGGTGATCCATTCCCCATTCAAAATGGCTAATAACTTTATTAATGGTAAATCTTGAATACCTAATACTATCGGGATCTTTGACATCCCGTAGTGTATTCTCAAAAGTGACTAAACCCGTATCTGTAAGGATTAATTCGTAATACCTCCTTATTTTCAGGAGGTCACTGGTTTCAACATAATTTCTATTGGTATAGCAAGGTCTGATTAAATCTTGTTTATCAAAATTTTCATAACATTTGTCTAATGCCAATACTTTAATTGGTGCTTTAGATATAATTTTGAATGTTTCCATTTCTTGAGAAACTGGTTTTTTACCTTCCGTTTTGGATGGTGTGTCGGGCTTTACTGCTTGTGCAAAACACTCTGGGGTCTTCATTACATAGTTTGAACTGGTCAATAACTGACTAGTTTGGCTTGTTGAAGCTTTTGAGGAAGCTTGTTGGAATGGTCCTTCTATTTTTGGGATAGATCCAAGAACAGTCATTGTTGACGGTTTGTTTGTAGTGGGAACACTCGGAGGGGTTACCATTATATTTAAGGGCGGTCTCACAGGTAAAGATGGGAAGTAGTCTGCAAGTGAAGATTACCTATTCTCTCTTTTTGGTGAGGCCCTGAAGGGACCCGTCTGGTTTGGTCTCATTTTTCCCCTGTAGGAATTCTCTAGTTAGAAAATCGGGTAAGGAGTTTTCTTCACCTTTTTGAAAATCAAAACTAGATAATAATGCTTACCATCTGGCAAAAATCTGTTTTGAAATAAGGTTTTTAACATCCTTTTGTAAATTTCTTTAGCGGATTTATAGTCAACTCTTAACAAGAATTCTTTATTTATTAAATCATCTTGAAAATTTGTAATACATAGTACTATAGATAAAATCTCTTTTTTAACTATACTATAATTCTTTTGAGCGGAATTTCAGATTTCGGAAGTGAAACGAACTAATTGTTCTGAAGACTAGGAGAAATGTTCTGTTTAAGAATACCACCGTACCCTTCGTCTGAAGCATCAGTTTCTACTATCATAAATGCATCTGGATTTGGAATACCTAGACACGAAAGTTTTTGAACAATTGTCTTGACCCTTTTAACGGTGTATGTTTCTTCTATAATCCATGGGACTGGGTTTTTCCTAAGACGCTTGTATAATGGTTCGCAGATTTTCCTAATGTTGGGGATAAAGTCTGCGACATAGTTAAGGCTTCTTAAGAGCCTTTATAATTGAGTTTTATCTGTTATTTCATCCGGGAACTTGGATGACTTTCTATCAGTCAAAAGCAGATATCACCCCATGCTCCCAAGGAAGGACCCGGGGCCAGAGCAAGTTGCAGAACTCAATGGCTCTACAGATTGGTTTGTAGGTTCCTTGGTAAAGGTCGTGTCCTAAAATTGTAATGGTTGTTTGAAACAACTTAATCTTCTTAGCACTTACTACTAAACAATTATGTTTTACAATCTTAAAGATTGTATTTAAGTGTTTAAAATGAGAATCTATGTTCTCTGAAAATATTGGAACATCGTCAATATAAACAATTGACATACTACTATATGGGTTGAATATATTATTCATAATACTTTGGAACTGATGGGGCATTTTTTAACCCGAAAGGCATAAAATTTCATTCATATTGTCTAAAGGGGACATTGAAAGCAGTTTTATATTTATTCTTTTCGCTAATTTGAATTTGCCAGAAACCTAACTTCATGTCAAATTTGCTATAGATATTAGCTTTGTAAGTTCTTTTTAACAAGTCTCTTTTATTAGGTATGGGGTACCTAATTCATTGTAGGATTTTGTTTAATGGCTTATAATTAATGACAAGCCTGGGAGCTCCTCTTTCTTTTTCTGCACTATTGTTAACGTAGAAAGTTTCACTGCTCTAGGATGATTTTGATTTAAGGAGATCATTTATTTCGCTTTTGTAAATTTCCTTAAGTTCGCTTGGCCACAGCTGTACCACTAACTGAATCGTCATCATTTTTTGAATTATCATCTTCTATGAAATATTCACCAATTGGTTCTTTCTTATTGGCAGCTTGTAATATTTCTTTTGTGAGATTTTTCATTTCTATTTTGTAAGTCTTAGCTTAATCTCTTTTATTTCATCTTTTATAGATTTTAATTTTATCTGTAGATGTTGAATAGTGGGATTATCATCTTTGACCGAAAATCTATTAATAACCTCTTTCATATTAAAAGGTTCTATTTTATGATGATTTCCTTTCTGATTAATGATGATATTTATTAATTCTGTTAAATATTTTCTTTTAATATCTTCATCATCTATGTGATTAATGATATCAAATAGGACTTCTTTAGAGTCGTTAGTAAGGACTTTAATAAAATTTTAACCGCACACACATATTGCACCAGTGCAACTACAGTTGTCTTATTTAGAGCTACTGCTATTGTCTGAGCTATATTCCATATTGATTAATTCATCGTCACTGTCAGAATAGCTTTCATATGATGATGACGATGATGTGATGTTATCATTTTGTTCAAGAATAGCGAATAGCTTTTCTTTAGTATTTTCATCAATTTCTAAGGTGTTAACCTTTTTCTTTTTCTTGTTGGTGACTGGGCATTCATTAGCTCTATGCCCTATCTTTTCACATGACCAACATTTATCATCGTGTTCGATTTTAGAAAGCCTTTTGAACCTTCTCTTTTTAGGGGTTTCTTCTTTCTTTTCTTTACGCTTATGGCGTCTTTTGGATTTTTCAGAAGATTTTTTATGTTGTTTTGCTCTTTTAGAACCAAAGTCTTGGCAGAAACTTCCTAACTCTGTTTTGGATCGGAGTTTTTCCTTTTTAATAAGACTTTTAAAATTTAGGTCTGTACATAAGTCAATACATGTTCTATAGTCTTATCATTTTTATTAGTGCTAGCTTGGTTGAAAGTTGTATTTAGTTTAGAGATTGTCAATTTTGTTGTAAGTTGTTCTTCGATTTTTTCGAGAAGCTTATCTGTAAAGTCGAATTTTTCTTTTAATTCTGAAAACTTCTCCTTAGAATATTCTGGAAGTTTTATTATTTGATGTGTTTCAATTTTAGGGGTTGTTATGGACTTTGTCGGAACCCCTAATTTATTGGTATCTTTTAAATGGTTTGATACCACATATCATAGGTTATTTGTGTAACTATTTTGTACAATAATTTTATTTATTTCTTCGTTACTTGGTCCACTTTCAATGTGCGCGCTTTCTCTTTTGAAAGGGGAAGCTATGATTACTTCATTTTGGATTGATATTAGAATTTTTTCTAATGGTGGAATAGTTGCTTCTATTATAACTTTGTTTTTGGTATATACCATTTATTAACTACCATTTGCAGGTATTCCTTTTGATTTAGAATTTGTCTTGTTATTTCAAACCTTTTAAAGAACACAATATTACATTTGATTCTTTTTAAATCTTTAATCCATTTATCTTTAAAGATAATATCTGTTTTAAAGAACGCGTATCTACGCACCATTTTCTATTAATCATATTGTTGGGATGTAACCATTGAGCATCTAGACTTTTTCAATCTATTTCAAAGTCATCGGCTCGGATTACTTGTAACTGATCAATGGTCTCTGCAACTGGGCTTCTTGGAGTAGCTACAAAGGGTCCATTTTGATAAATGACTTGGGGAGCAGTTTTGTTAAATAGCACATGAAAACATGGGAATCGGGCCGAGTTCTCATTTTGTGCCCCTAAAATGCTAAAAATGAGGAACAGTCATGGTGGGTCGGTGACCAATATTCCTTAGTTCTTTTTCTATTGTCTGGATAAATTTTAAGAGGTCCGAGTCCGAAGGCTCGGGACCACGCGAAAGGCGTTGACTATAGCACACGAAAGTATGGCAATCGAGCCGACTTCTCGTTTAATGGTCCTAAAATGTTAAAAATAAGTAATGGTCATGGAAGGGCGGTGATCATTGTACCTAGGCTGTTTTTCATGGTCCAGATAAATTTTAGATGGTCTGAATCAGGGGGCCTGGTCCCACGCGAAAGGCATGGAATATAGCACACGAAAATAAGGGAATCGGGTCGAGTTCTCATTTTATGGCCCTAAAATGCTAAAAATGAGGAACGGTCATGGAAGGTTGGTGACCATTGTACCTTAGGTCTTTTTCCATGGTCCGGATAAATTTTGACGGTTCGGATCCGGGGGATCGGTCACATGCGAAAGGCGTGGGCTATAGCACACGAAAATATGGGAATCAGGTCGAGTGCTCTAAGGCCCAATAGGGTTATTAGTTAACCCTAATATTCCCTATATTAGTACACTTAGTGTGTAATTGGGAGTTGCTCCAACACACCGTGACAACCACCGTCGACTAGTAATTCCAGCCGCGGTTCATCCATTTTCGCTTTCGCTTTACAAAGAACAAGTTTCCGTTTTACGATTTACGCGCTATCTAATGTGTTCAGATTATCGCGTGTTCCTTCGTAACGAATAAAAGTTATCAACACGCAAGCAAAGGTAAGTAGTAAAAAATTGAAAAACTACTACTGATGGAAAGAACTTACATTTATCACAGCACCATTTGATTTAATTGTTACATGCATTCCTCATCAATTCATATGCTGGAAATTTGAGCAATTTCTAGCCAGTATTCCCTCTTTACGACTTCTAGACGTGGTTTGAGAAGTGGACCGGAAGGGATTGGATACTCGGAGAATTGTCGACATCTCAGAAAGAGAGGAAAGTAATAGACTAAAAGAACCTTCCATGGTGAAATGACATTGTATCGTAGCCAAATCATTCGCAAAATAGAGCAAAGTGACCGATCATACTGTTGTCAAATCCTGATAAAATAGAAGAAAAAGGAAAAGTTGTTCTGAATTTGCCATTATACCATTCTAGAGATGATTTTTCTCAACATACATATAAAACTGAAAAATGTCATTTCAGTTTTATAAAGCAGTGCTGGTAGTTAAGAGCACTGGATGATATAGCTAAACTAGCAAATGTTAGTCATTTTAATGGAAGAAACTTCTGTATAAAACATTGCATCGTATTTGCTTCTCAAACTGATGAAGAGCAGTAGTACTGTCAAATTCCAAGCAAAAGAGAAGTACCTAGTTTTCTCATCTAACCCGACCTGAAGATGATTCCTCGGCTTCATAGTGGCATTATAAGCTCCACACTGCTCACCAAGATTTAACAAAGGAAAAGAATTAACAAACAAGCCAATAAAAGTAACCAAAATTAAAAAGCTGCTGAGATAAAAAAGAGAAAGAATAACTTATGTCGTTTTAAGTATTACAAAACCATTTCCCCATTTACTGCTCAAATTTTACTTTACAATTGTGTGAATTGCCGGGGTAATTGGTTCGGGTCCGGTGAGGTTTTGGAATGAATTGGACCACTTAGTTTCAAGGTTTAAAACTTAAGTTAAAATAGTGGCAGGATGTGGACTTATGTGTAATCAACCCCGAAATGGAGTTTTGATGATTCCAACAGCTCCATATGGTGATTTTGGACATAGGAGTGTGTTCGGAAACATTATTTGGAGGTCTGTAGTGGAATTTAGCTTGAAATGCCGAAAGTCGAATTTTTGAAAGTTTGACCGGGGGTTGACTTTTTGATATCGGGGTCGGAATTCGATTCTGGAAATCGGAATATGTCCGTAATGTGAAATGTAACTTGTGTGCAAAATTTAAAGTCATTCCGGATTGATTTGATGTGTTTTGGCACAAGACGTAGAATTTGAAAGTTCAAAGTTCATAGATTTTGATTTGAGGTACGATTCGTCGTTTTGATGTTGGTTGATATGATTTGATGCCTCGAGTAGGTCCGTGTTATGTTATGGAACTTGTTGGTATGTTCGGACGGGGTCCCGAGGGGGTCAGGTTAGTGTCGTATGGTTAAAGAATCAAATTCGGACTTGGAAGAAATCTGGAGAATTTCCGTCTTCTGGTGTGATCACACCTGCGAGGAATTGGCCGCAGGTGCGGTGCCGCAGATGTGACCCTTTTTACGCAGAAGCGGAGCTGGGCTAGCCTGGGAAGAGCGCAGGTGCGAAGGAGTTAACTGCATCTGCGAGCGAGGCTCCGCAGATGCGGAGTTGAGAAAGAGGCAGGTCCGCAGGTGCGAACCTTTGAGCACAGAAGCGCGACCACAGGTGCGGTCCTTGGGATCGCAGAAGCGATTCTGGCTAGCCAAGCTGTTCTCGCAGAAGCGAGATTTTTTCCGCATAAGCGAAGGTCGCAGATGCGACCCCTTGTCCGCAGATGCGTAAATCGCTGGGACAAAACCTTTAATTCGAGGGTTCGACATTTTCACCCATTTTTCGAATTTTGGAGCTCGAGTTGGGCAATTTTGGAGAGGAAAGTTTCCACACAACTTGGGGCAAGTGCTCTTAACTCCCTTGTGATTATATTTCATGAATTAATCTTCATTTCTGGTGTAAAATTATTGAATCTTGAAGAGAAATAGAAGAAAATTTCTATAATGTCACAAAACGATTTTTTCAAGTTTGAATACCGATTTGTGTGGACTGAATCAAATTAATTGTGGTAGATTCGAGCCGTTCGGGAGTTGATACACGCATAATGGGATTTCTGGAGCATTGTTTAGCTTGCTCGGTATTGGATTTAGCTTGTTCGAGGTAAGTAATTCTTCTAATCTTGGAGTTGAGGGTATGAACCCTTAATATATGTATTTCATGAATTGTTGGGAGGTGACGCACATGCTAGGTGACGGGCGTGCACTATAAAAATTGTAACATAATTGTTTATGTGGAATTTTGTAGTTAAATAATCTTGACATTTTCCATGCGGTGACATGCACAATGACATACATTTATAGAGATGTGTTTTCCTCATGCTGTACGGTATCATATTATTCGTGATTTCTCACACATGTTGAGAGATGGGCATAGTGATGCATTTGTTTTACACTGGTTATCTGGAAAGAAAATGAGACATTTTATTTATTATTGAAAGGATTTTGAAAAAATTACTATTTTCAAACTTAGTCATATTTTTGGCAACTTCGGCAAAAGATTTGAGTCTTCACTGATGAATTTGAAAGGAAGAACTATTATTTTTTTGAAATCATTATTTGGCTGAGCATGTTATCTCTGAGTTACTTCTGGTATTATTTGCTTTATGTTGTTATGGACTATTGTCGACTATTGGTTTTGGACCCGACCTTGGTGAAAGCTCGTCACTACTTTCAACCTACGGCTAGGTTTGTTACTTACTAAGTACATGAGATCGGTTGTACTGATACTACACTTCTGCACATTGCGTGCAGATGTTGGTTGTTGTTGTTGTGCTCGATGGTTGCGAGATTTGAAGATGTACCTGCGTTCTTGTTGTAGAAGCATCTTGTTTAGGGTAGCCTTAGATTTCTAAATGCTCTGTTTATGTATTATTCAAACATACTATGTAATTAATTCATTTTCGTTTTCTATACTCTTTTCTTAGAAGCTCATGATTTGTACTACCAGTTCTTGGGGATTGTATAAGATTAAGACATTTATTTACTTAAATTGCTTTAATAATCATTATTGGAATAGGATATTTGGTAATTGACTTACCTAAAGGATTGGGTTATGTGTCATCACGACTAGTTGAATTTTGGATCGTGACACATCTGTTATAGCACCTTGTTTTAATAGACAATCCTCCTTCAGGATGACTTAAGAGAAATGACAAGCCCTTTTCACTGACTGATTAAAGAGAACTAATGCCGGCAAATTACACACAAAAGTGAAGTATGATTCTTCACTTACATTCTGATGACAGATCACAGTTGAGGTCATTGCCTATTCAATAGAGAATATCAGCACAACTTTCCTTTCACCAACTGACTAAGGAGTTGTAATAGCATACAAGAAGTTACCAATATCCTGACAAAGATAAACAAAATTGCTAAGTTGAGATCAGATGATCATACATAATAACCTTAACATGGTCTTTTGTCTTTTATATATAAGAAAACAAATATTCTGCCTCATGTACCTTTGAGTAGGAAAAAAATGGATTTTAGACGTCCAGTAGACAGATCAAAGCTCAAGAATGAATATCTGCATTACTATAAACTCTCAGAACATCATAATTACTATAAACTCAACAAAATTGCTAAGTTGAGGTCACTTACCTGCTTGTTGCTTGTTTCTGCAAGATTTTGATGCTGGTCTTCCACTTTTAACTCTCAGAACATCATAATTTATTTCTTCAATTAAGTTTTCAGCGCTGTCTACGGTATCTTGAAGCTCGTTAAGCCACTGGTTGACGTATGGATTTGATGTCTGCTTATTCTCTGCATCACATAGCACAGCTTGTAAAGTCATCTTGAACCTCTTTAGCAGTCCAATATCATGCTTGGCCTTTTGGAACATCTTCAGCAACTCACCCTGAGGAGCAAGCCTATCAAAGAGAACATTCTAAGCTGAAGATAGAAATGCACCTCCAACTGCTAAAAGCCAATATCCATTTCTGAAAGTTGCAAAGCAAATCACAAAATGATATAACAATTTGGAGAGGATTAATATTTCGATCTTAAAAATTGCCTTAGGTTTACCTGTTCAATGCTAAGAGTAATATGCAAAGAAGAATGCTCAGAGAATACTAGCTGCTTCCGTGCTATCTGCCTCTTGCTTTTGCTGAAAATAAAAGCAAAACTTTCCTTTTTTCTGAGAAAAGATTTTACCTTAAATCCATTGCAGAAGATACTTAGAATTGAGCTAAATTAACAGAATTTGATCTGTACAAACTACAATTTTGCATTGAAGCACAATCAACAATTAATTGATTTCCCATTTACTAGTTGCATTCAAAGCAATACCATATCTAAGTTTGGTTAAGTGAAAGAATATGAAGTGTGTTAAACATTGTAGAGATGAAACGGTCAAGAATTGGTTTAAGTACAAGAAATTAGAGTGAATAATACCTTAATACAGAAATGGTGTTTGAGTTGGGGAAATTTTTATTTTGGGTATGGTAAAAAACGAGGAAAAGAAGTGTGGTTTTGCGCGGGACCCACAATTCACTTATTTTATCTAATCTTTCGGTTGGCCCACATTCCACTGAACTCACTCTTTCTTCTTTAATTATAACTAAGTGTTGAACCCCACAAGCACATTTGTCAAAAGAAGGTGGCCTCATACAGCTATTATTGGGTGAGTCTCACCCAAAATAAAAGAAATAAATTCAAAAATAATTAGATTTACCTTTGGTCATTCAAAAATAGCTGTAGTTTTAAAATTAATTGAAATTTAGTTATTTTTCATGTAAAGATAAATGTGAACAAAAATACCGTTCAAAATTCAGAAAATACTCCAGCATAATATACTGGAACTCCAGTATAATATACTGGAGTTCCAGCATAAGTATATTGGAACTCTAGTATATTTATACTAGAGTTCAAGCAAAGTATATTGGACTTCCAGCATAATATACTAGAGTTCTAGTATAATATATCGATCCAGCATAATATGCTGGAAGTTCATACACAGGTCCAATCTCCAGTATATTATGCTGGAACTTTCCGCGTGTTGGAGTTCCAGCATAATATGCTGGAAATTCACATACAAATGCACTGATCTCCAGTATATTATACTGAAACTTTCCGTATTGCAGCAAAATAGTTGTTATTTTGCAATAACATTACAAATGCTGACTATTTTTAAATAACCAGTACGAAAACTGCTAGCCCGTGCTATTTTTACAAAATAAAATTCTCCTTCATAATGGAAAATATTGTTTTAGAAAGATTTCATATTGGAGAATGTTAATTCTGCCGAATTGGGCCTACCATATCATGAAGTCTTTGTCTTTTTGTAGGCCTCCCTTGATATTTGGCCTACCATATTATGAATATTGTTTTAGATATTGTGCAGAGTTGGATTCTACTGAATTATTGCCCAAGTATGAATGATATCCTACGCTCTACATTCTTGAAAGGCCAAATACACCCTTAAACTTTCTGCCGAATTTAGTTTCTTAGTGCGTACATTTTAATTGATTTTTTAATTATTTTCACACGTATTAATGGAATACATATTCTAGTATTAATTAATAATAAAAATAATTATTTTAATTTTAATTTGTTCATACAATATAATAAATACTTTTAGGCCCTTTATTTTAAGGACAACTTTGAAAAACAAAGTTAATTTCTTCTTAATATTCACAAGAAAAATACCAAAAACTCAACTAAAGTGGACCGGAGAGATTAATTTTTCTTTATGTTTAAGGTTTTGTTATTTTCTTGGACAAGAGTGGGTTGCTCCAGTGGTGAGCACCCTCCACTTCCAACCAAGAAGTTGTGAGTTCGAGTCACCCCAAGAGCAAGGTGGGGAGTTCTTGGAGGGAGGGAGCCGAGGGTCTATCGGAAACAGCCTCTCTACCCCAGGGTAGGGGTAAGGTTTGCGTACACACTACCCTCCCCAGACCCTACTAGTGAAATTATACTAGATTGTTGTTGTTGTTTTGTTATTTTCTTGCACTATACCTCTTTGAAGTTGAAAACCTAAACAATGATAGGAAATTTTATTGGTTGGTTTAGTAGTTTTGGTATCCATATTGTTTGGTTGGGAAATAATTTATCCCGCGATTTTTATCCTCCTATATGGATAAAAATAATACTACGATCCGCGAATAACTAATTTCGAGATTAGTTATATCGTATTTTAATCTAACCAAATATAAAATAAATTCATCTTAAATTTAATCCCGAAATTAATTGTCGATTCTTTATAGTATGGAATGAGCCTCTAGTATCTTAAATAGACATTAATCTATCTTGAAATAGTCTCTACAAAGAGCTTTATTTTACCTATTAATTCACTACTAGAAATTCGCTAAACATCGACCAAAAACATCGACCAAAGTTGGTCGGTTATGGCCAATTACCGACCAAAGCGTGACCAATAGGGTGTGGACGGTGTTTTGATGGTCGAAATGGCTTACCGACCAAAGTTGGTCGGAAATTACCGATCAACTTTGGTCGGTAGCTTAAAACGACCATCTGACAAGTTTAAGTACTTGCCGACCAACTTTGGTCGGAAACATATTTTATTAATTTAATCTTACCGATCAAAATTGGTCGGTTTAACTAAATTATATTTTTTTTTATTAATTATTAAAATTTAAAATAACCGACCAACTTTGGTCGGTAATTGAATATATATATTTTTTAAAATAATTAAAATTAAATATTACCGACCAAGTCGGTAATCTCAACAGTGTAGGCAAAATACCGACCAAAGTTGGTCGGTAATGTTGAATTCTGGGAATTCAATGTTCATTAACCGACCAACTTTGGTCGGTATTTTGGAATAATTTATTTTTTTTTATTAAAAACCAACCAACTTTGGTTAGTTTTTCTGGATTTAATTTTGGCATAAAATGCCTGTTTTGGCAGATACACCACCTGCCAGCATACCAATACACCTAACAACAACAACACAACAAAAACAACAACAACATCACAACATCAACCAAAATATTCAATAAATACTTTAAAACTAACAAATTAAAGTTCAATTGAACATAAAAATCCAAAACCAAGTTAAAACTAATTACAACTAGTTCAAAACTGGTTCTATTTGTCTAGTTCAAAGTATATAAAAGTCAAGGGGTGTTTTCTACAACATCATCATCACCGTCTGATGAACTTTCATTTACAAGACGATATAGAGAACGGTCTTGTGGAGGACGGGAAGCACGATCACGGGGAGGACGGGAGGAACGATCACGAGCAGGACGGGAGGAACGATCACGTGGAGGTCGACCCTCTGGAGATGACTCACGAGATCGGGGCAACGGAAAAGCTCCACTAGATAGGAGAGTTCTGATCTGAGCTTGCATGCCAAGGAATTGAGCATCTCTAAGCCTTTCTCTTTCCTTGGCCGCTTCTAGCTCGGATGTGAGCTTTGTCACTGTCTCCCGCATAGCGGAGAGGCTCTCCCTATTAAGTTGCTCGACTTGCAAGGAAGTCCCTATTCCTTGCATTCCACACTTATAGCGATAGAAGTTTTTAGTAGGAAGCCCGTATACCTTCCCCTATTTTGGACCGCCAACAGACTCCAACCATATTCTTTCAGCATCCTCGTCCGAAGGTTGGGTTGGCTCACCCGATTCACCAGCTGGATGACTACGGATGAATTCCTCAGTGTTACTTTGGTAGCGACTCTATATTATTTTAAATTAAATCAGTATTTCAAATTTTTATAAAAGTAAATTATAATATTTAAAGAAAATTGAAAGATTACATATGCATTCGAGGCCCGGTCCTCGACCCACCTATCTTGATCCCCCTCTTTCTTCTTCTTCATAATATGCGTCTCCTTGAATAGCTCATCATGACTCATTGGACGCCCATACTTCTTTTCCTAAAAATAAATTAATTTAGTTAATAAACAGAATAGATATACTTAGAAAAGTAAAATAATTTAAGCAATTACGTACCAATCTTCTTTTTATTGTCCCTAGGCTGATCGCACCTCCAGTGTTCAAGGAGCCTCCCTTCTCGGATGCGCGAGCTTTCTTTCCTTTTTCGCTCCTCTCTAAGAACTCTGCGGTAAGGCATTGCCTTTGCAAATCATTCCAGAAATTCTCAAGTAACCAGCCAGGCCTCTTGTTCTTCTTTCTAGCATCCGAGAAAGCATCCGACAATCTCTTGCGAGCTTTATGATACAAATTTGCAGCCACTTCCGCGCTATAGCAGTCTTCCCATACACACTTGCTCTGTATTTCAAAAGTTAAATATTAGATGGAAACATCATAAATATAAATTATTAAATTGTTTAAAAGAACATTTATATCTTAAATTGATTGAAAATTTGCTCCTTCAGTGAGAATGGGCAATCAGTCCAAGTCGCATAAGGGCTATCCTAAAGCTTTCTGATGACATTGGTGATTATCTTTGTAGTCTTATTACCCGGCATGAACCTGCAATTTAACAATAAAAACATATTAATATCTTAGTAAAAATGTTACAAATCAATAGACGCAAAAATAATGAATAACACTTACCCATCACCCTCAGGGACTATGATGATCCTGCTCTATCGATCATAATGCACTACCTCGTCATCACCATCCGAAGCATGTGTATCAGAGGCATGTGAAGACAGTGTAGGCGGGTCAGAGCTACTGCCTCGTAGGTGAAGGCCTGCAATAGATGGAGTCGATGATGAAGATGGTTACGATCCCTGTGACTGCGACATAGCTGGATGCGACCCAAGTGGATGTGATACCGATGGCTGTGACCCGAGTGGCTGTGACNATGTAGATGGGTGCGATGCAGATGGCTGTGAGGCAGCTGGACTGTATGTCGGACGTATAGTCCTATGGCCCTGTGATGGAAGACTTGGTGTCTGAATGAAGGTGTACGGCTCGTGATGCTTTGGCAGCTCAGTATAGCCGTGTGGTGGAGCATAAAACATAGGCATCTCTGGAAAGGGTGGACAAGAGGGAGTATTAGGGTCATTGTTACCTTGACCCTTTCCTTCCATCTGCATAATATAATATACATTTATATTGAAATATATAAGCAACTAGCTATAAAACGAAAGTGCTTTAAAAAACCAACTTTTTAATCCTCATCGACGTATTGTTCCTCGTCCGAGAATTCTTCGTCCTCACTTGTTTGAGCTTCATCAGTTGATTCTTCGTCCTCATTTTCTATAATT
>AWOL01S0119327.1:4216-16716 GCA_000715115.1 Nicotiana otophora
TGATAAGAAAGCGCTCTTAGTTCAGTTCGGTAGAACGTGGGTCTCCAAAACCCGATGTCGTAGGTTCAAATCCTACAGAGCGTGATTTTTTTCTTCTTAGATCGAATTAGAATGAAATAGATTCATTCAGTAACTTTCACAACAATCGGAATTTGACCTCCTGTGCCTGTGAATTAAAGAAAGGAGGAGGTCAATCAAAAAAAAAAGAGATGTTAATTAATCAAAGGTCCAACTGATCACCACGCCTGTATTGTAAATATGCAGTTAGGAATAATCCAGCCAAAGTAATAGGAATTAGACCTAACACGATTCCAAATAGAAAAACTTCAATCATTTTTCTTTGTTTGAAAGGAGAAAAAAAAAGAGGTAATATCTATACCTAAATATTAATCCGAATTGACATGAATCTCAATGACAATGACCAAGAATTGACAATTGGTAACGTAAGTAAATATAGAATACATGTAATCCCACAGAAAGATTTCTTTTTATGAATTGTTCATTTTAAATATTCAGTTTAAATAAGTCGTATCTTGCTCAGACTAATAAATAGAGCTGAAGTTCTATTAAAGCCGCTAATAGGAAAGCGAAATAACTAGTTATAGTAAGCATGAAAGGGCTAAATTAAATGAAAGATGTTGTTTTTATACATATGTGTAGAAAGCACTTACCTAAGTTTCCATTTTTTCAATATAGGAGGATAGGCAAAAATCTAAATTTCAATTGAAAGAAGAAGTTGAATGAAATGTTTTTGATTCATCTATCATTATAGGCAGACAACACTAACAAAGATAAAGTGACAGACATATAAAAGAATTTGATTCATCATCTGTAACATCTATCCATCCCGTAATTCCAATCAACCGATTCATTGAGTAACTATTGGGTAAACTATTAAACTAATAAGAGTTGTATCGTCTAACTTCATTCAAAAATGAAACTTGAATTTTTATAGAATCAAATTCTAAAATCATTTCTATTTTGATCATTTCTTAGATTCTGTTGAATATTATCGAATCCAGTTTCGATTTTAAAGCGAACAGTTACCTTATCAAACAAGAAAATTTTTTCTTTTTACTTTAATTTAAGTTTAACTTATTAGATTCAGTAATATATTAATTCACATAATATCTTGAATGATTGAGAAGAAGAAAAAGTTATCACACAATCGCTTGAAAAAATTGTTTTTTGGTCCAACTAGTAGTAATTTCTATTATGTTCCACATTTTTTCTTTCCATACTGCCCCATCCTTGTAGCTAGATCAAGAAAGAACCTTTGGATTGATATCCGCAACTATGGATTCCAATTATTCTTTTTTTATTTTTTATTTCATCGAATATGATCTACTACTCTTATTTATTACTCGACCATTAACTTCTTCTTTTAAGAAAAGGATTCCAACAACAAAAACTGCTTCCACAACTACGAATGGAAAATTTCTATATCTCGCATCTACGGAATATGAGAATCTCTTTCATTGAGTTGAAAGAATTTTCTATTGAATGGAAGATTATTTTACATCAACAAGTAAAGGAAAAGAGAAATTATTTAGTACTTACTTTTGATACTAATTCAAATTGCCTTGTTGTGTCAGAAGAAGGATAGCTATACTAATTCGGTATACTCTCAAGACGCCCTCGGTACAATATTGACGATCTCACAAAGATGCAATTTCAGTGAATTGTCATTTACTGATCTCATCTTTTGCGGAATCAATCATCTTTGACTGTGCAAGAATATGTGGAGCTGAGCGTGTCTGGAAGCACAGGAGAACGTTCATTTGCTGATATTATTGCCAGTATTTGATACTGGGTCATTCATAGCATTACTATACCTTCCCTATTCATTGCGGGTTGGTTATTTGACATCACCGGTTTAGCTTACGATGTGTTTGGAATCCCTCGGCCAAACGAGTATTTTTACAGAGAGCCGCCAAGGAATTCCATTAATAACTGGCCGTTTTGATCCTTTGGAACAACTCGATGAATTTAGTAGATCGTTTTAGGAGGCCCTAATGACTATAGATCGAACCTATCCAATTTTTACAGTACGATGGTTGGCTGTTCACGGCCTGGCTGTACCTACCGTCTTTTTTTTGGGATCAATATCAGCAATGCAGTTCATCCAACGATAAACTTAATCCGAATTATAGAGCTACGACACAATCAAACCCGAACGAACAAAATGTTGAATTGAATCGTACCAGTCTCTACTGGGGGTTATTACTCATTTTTGTACTTGCTGTTTTATTTTCCAATTATTTCTTCAATTAAGAAAACGAAAGGGAATAACTAAGATTCTCTTAGCTCATTCGGAAGGATCTCATAATTTAATTATCCATGACTGTTTATGTCTCTAGCATGACCACTTGATGAAATCTGGAGGGAAGTGGGGTAAATGGCCGATACTACTGGAAGGGTTCCTCTTTGGATAATAGGTACTGTAGCTGGTATTCNTAGTACGATGGTTGGCTGTTCACGGCCTAGCTGTACCTACCGTCTTTCTTTTGGGATCAATATCAGAAATGCAGTTCATCCAACGATAAACTTAATCCGAATTATAGAGCTACGACACAATCAAACCCGAACGAACAAAATGTTGAATTGAATCGTACCAGTCTCTACTAGGGGTTATTACTCATTTTTGTACACGCTTTTTTATTTTCCAATAATTTCTTCAATTAACAAAATGAAAGATAATAAATAATATTCTCTTAGTTCATTCGGAAGGATCTCATAATTTAATTATCCATGACTGTTTATGTCTCTAGCATGACCACTTGATGAAATTTGGAGGGAAGTGGAGTAAATGGCCGATACTACTGGAAGGATTCCTTTTTGGATAATAGGTACTGTAACTGGTATTCTTGTAGTCGGTTTAATAGGTTTTTTCTTTTATGGTTCATATTCCGGAGTGGGCTCATCCATGCAGTAATTGAATGAATTGAGTTGTCAACATGAAAGCATAAGAACTCATTGGGATTCCCAACATCTCGTAGAAAAAGAGTATGTAATGTAGATTTTTCTGAAGGGTATAAATAAGACAAGAGTTTTCATTATTTCATTTTTTTAATCATAAATAATCGCTAACAAGAATTTGGTTCTTTTAAGAGATACGATCGGGAGGAGCTAATTCTAACCCCTCCGGTAAAATAAGAATAACCCCCACGTTTGACCCCCTAAATAGGAAGAGGTCCCTTAGAAGAAAGACATAAGGTCTTAACAAATGGAGCCCGGGTCAGTTTCCCCAGCCCCCAATACCGGCTGATCAATCTAGTTGCAATCCTCCCGGCCAATGCCTGGTCGACCTCTCCTTCTTATAACTGAGCTCACCACTGTGAACTCCCCTAGTGCGAACCCTCATTGCCATTGCAAGGCACCTTGGATCTAAGACGAGCCTTGGGTTCCAGTCCCTTGGACAGACCGTCCAGAGTCCAGATCGATGTTGCGCCTCATTAGACAGCAGTGAAATATACAACTCGAAGTAAATCAAAGTGAAGTTGGTGTGTTCCACAACTCGCAAGGGTATGACCCTCTCAGCCATCGGAATTTCTCCAGTGACGTCCAATAAGAGCACCTGTTTTGCTAACCTTTTTCGATAAAGTTTATCAATCCTTTTTCTCGATGACCTGGAAAGGCTTGACTGAATTGATTGAATGGACTGCTATCGTGCTACTGGCTTGAGACTTCCTGTTCTACTGGAAGAGATATGAGATTCCTTCGAGACAGGCTCCATTCTGAATGCCAATAAGGCCACTTCCTCAATCCTGAGCATCATTTAATCAAGAGCCTTGCGGCACTCCCACTTCTACTGGATCTCAATCTATACACTTAATGGAGCACGAGCTTACTAACTATTTTATGTGAGATGGGTGCCTTCTCCTCATAAGAACCTTTATCTCTAAAAAGATTAAGTAAGGCAAGTTTCTGACCATTAATTCTCTAACAAAGCAGCGTAGTGGCAGGCTCGCATAGCTATAGCCTTCAAGTCCTATTACCGGAGATTGAATTTTTCCATTATTTATCCTATTTCCGATTGGACCTTTCCCTTGCCAATTGCTTTTCTATCCCTAAATTAGAATTAGCCAGACTTTCCATTATAGTGTTATTAAGGGACCCGCTTACACACCATCAGAGCTAGATTTAGCTTAGGATCGGTTAATTTCCCCAACCCCATTATCGAATGAGATTAATTGCGCCTTTTGGAGACTTGGATAAAGAATCCCTTCCTTCGGTGAACGGCTAGACATTTCTATAGTGGGATCTCTTGAACTGATGAAACTCGTTAAAGTGGGTAAACCCCTTGCCCCTTCCCTGGCTCTCCTTGCACGTATCCCAAGTCGCGAGGTGAAACTGAAAGTGAAAATAAAATTCGATATCCAATGTTGTGCTTTTCTCCCTCCGGTTCGTTGATCTGTGGGCATACAGGTCTTTTCCGGAAATAAAGGATTGCTACCCTTATCCCTCACAGCACCACCCTTGAAGCTGAACAAAATTCTTGTGCCGCAAGTGATAACTATTTTGGTACCTTACTATATGTTTGGCCTCCATTTCCTCTTCTCTCATATCTGTCCATCTTTCTAATGGTGAAGGAATAAATTATAACAATAGTCACGATAATGGAAACGAAGCATGCAGCAAGGCCTCCCAATCAAATAACCCAATCGGGAATCTTCGTTCCTCTTTTATGATGATGAATGGAACTGCTATCCTGCATAATCCTTTGGAAGCAAGCAATCATAAAAAATGAAAAATCTAGAAGTAGTCTAAGTCAAGCTAAGGTAAAATAACTTGGACAATCCTGTGTATTCGATTTAGTGCTCTCACTTGCCCCCAAGGGGCCAGAAGAAGATACCTAATGTTCAGGGTAGAAAGCCAGGGTTTGGTACTTTGACGAGCTGGCCACCGAGAGAGCACTGAGACGAAGAACCTAGCTAGGAATTTCCCTGCCCGTGTGTACTTCTTGAAAACCTTAATGGGCAAGGTAAGCATATCAAGAGAAAATGAGCAAAGCAAGGGGGGGGAAAGCTTATGCCCAGCTAATTGAATGGAGTTCCCGGCTTTAAAGAATCAAGTTCAGATACCGAGGAGATTGATTTGAAGAGCTTTGGTGAGGTATGTTAAGCAAGATAGCTCATTTCTTGGATACATGCTCTATATAGCCTTAGAATGTCGTCTTCTGGTCCTCATGTGGATGATTCCCCATATGAGAAGTGAAAGGTTGGTTTATTAATTTGAAGATTTATGTCGTGGGATATAGCAGCTCCAGTTGCATTGATGATAGTCCTTCATTGCGACTTAGATTGCACGATCAAGAGCAAAGTGTCCGTCCGTTCAGTAAGTCAGCCAGTTGGCATCGTTCCATGCACGATCATCGTCGTACCCATCACTTCCTCATCCTCAACCTCTAGAGGAGTGGAAGAGGCTTCTTTGTCCTTTTTGTTTTGACTTTTGCTCTGACTTCTTCTCATCTAAGCATTTTCTTCGGCCTACAAAAGCTCAGACGAGCGGGGAATATCATAAACTCAAAAACGCCCAGGGTCAGCCGACCTAGAAGAAAACACAAATAGAGATAAGTCAACTGATTAATAGGTATACTTGTCAAGCGACACAGATACAAGTACATAATGAATCACAACATCACCTCCTTCTTTCTCTTTGGTTTTATTAGCGTCAGCTAAGGCCTCTCTTTGATCATTCCTGTGTTTCGGTACTTTCCCTTTCTTCTAAGAATAAAGATCTTCATCGATCTACACTATGATTGTCACTCCTATAGGATTGGGATACGTTCTTTATGTATTACAAGAAGGTCGTTGAAGTAGGATCACTAGTAGGATAGTCCAGCGGTACTCCTTGCCTCTGTTGACACAATTAGCCAATAGGGACCGATAGACACCTTGCTTAGTAAAGTCTTTTATCTTTCATTCAGGGGTCATGAAGGATTAATAGAAACGAAGATTGAGTGCAACAAACTACAATTGTGGACCAGTCTTGTAGAGAATAAAGGAAACAGATCCCGGTAGGGGTAAGCAGCGTCGGGTGGCGGAGGTGAACAACAAGGACTCTCTCGTAGCCGATATCCCGCCCTTCTTCCGTAAGGATGGATTTGGGCTTAAGCCAACTCGACTAAGGGGGGAAGGAATTTGAGGAGGATAACGCATTTTCAATAATAGGAGCGTAACCTACTACTAATGTATGTAGACCAACGACTTTCCATTTCAACAGGATTCTCATCTCTAGGGAATTTCCGCCAATCACTTCAACAGTGCCAAAATGCCCTATTCCTTGAGTCACTGGAACCGCTGACCCAACTTACAAGAACCTCTGTACTTCTTATGAGCCGGGATCGGTCATATTTGCATTTCCACTATGTTTCAGCCCTAGGCAGCCATCGAAAGCAGAGAGATCAGGTTGTTATATTCTACCAATTAGATGATGATGCTTATGAACTCCAATAGGATTCTAACTATCATTCCCTTCCCGCATCACTAGATTACTAGAAAGATAAAGTGATTGAGGAGCGAAGTTATGAGCTGACATAAGTGGAATCGAAGCAACTAGTCCTTTCCAAAGAGTCCCAACCTAGGAAAAGTCTTTTGTCAGGGGCGAAAGGCACCTCAAAAAAGGACTTTTTCAAGCAATCATCGATAAGAAATACTCATGAAGACCCAAAACCTCCGTATGTGGAAAATTCTTCCAATTCAGGTAGGAAAGAAGGGTGGTGCCTTAGGTCATGGGTGTAAAAACATTTGGTCATGTGCTATTTGCTTGTCCAAAAGGCCAAGCCAATGTAACCGGACAGGAAGAGTTTGATCCTGGCTCAGTAGTAGGTCATGTTCCCCCCTCAACTACTTATTCATCGGTTGGTAAACCCCCTTCCTTTCGGTCTAGTAGCTGGTTACCTTCTTTCTTTCGAAATCTTTGTCGAGCTTATCCCCCTTACCAGCTAGAGCTGTTTGTAGATAGTTCAACTGCAACCTTTGTTAGCCGAGTTGTTTTCTTCTGCCTCAAACCTCTCCTTATTCGGTTTAGTTAGCATCTGCTTCTTCTTTCTCTTCCTCGCTAAAAGAGAAAAAATATTTTTTCTACTTGTACTTTCTGTCTTATTCTACAATATTATTTAATATTCTATTAGGTGATTACTTTTCATTTTATATAGCTATAAAAGCTTCCTTTTCCTTTCACTTCCTAATGTCTGCTCCGACCCTGCATTTTGCTTTATCAAATTCTGCATGAAACTAGTCCCGTCTTCGCAACTTTTCAAAGAAGTTCTGTTCCTATCAATCGAAAGATCTCTTTCTTCTAGTCATGCGTGTTAAAGGAGACTTACTTCCATTTATATATGTAATTGTTGAGATCAGGCCTACGAGAGGTATTCAACAAGCTCCACTCAAATGCGCAAACTAATCCCTCCGTAGAAGTTTAAGGAAGTAAAACTACGTACTACTAGAAAGATATCGGCTTTTTCCTTTCTATTTCTTGCGGGCTATTGATTCGGGTTGAGACATTGCTTGCTTACTTTCACACTTCCTTCAGTGAGCTACTTAAGTTTTAAGGTAAGGGGCACTCCTAGCATAGATTACCATTCTAACCTGTCTTTGCTGGTAGATAGATGCGCTTAATTAGTTACCTGAATTAAAGAGGACTCTTGAATAAGTTGACTTCGCCTGGGCGTCATCTTTCCTTTCATTCACTAGTTGAGTACTTCCTCCTGTCAGATAGAAGCTTTTCAAAGGGTGCTTCGCTTCCAGCTCTTCTTGTTCGATACCGCTTCCCGTCCTTGTAAATATCATCCTCTTACCGCTCTTATGGATCAATCGGTCAACTGTAGGAAACTGGCCAATTGCTGTCAACTGNATGGGCATCATCTTTCCTTTCATTCACTTGTTGAGTACTTCCTCCTGTTAGATAGAAGCTTTTCAAAGGGTGCTTCACTTCCAGCTCTTCCTGTTCGATACCGCTTCCCGTCCTTGTAAATATCATCCTCTTAGCGCTCTTATGGATCAATCGGTCAACTATAGGGAACTGGCCAATTGCTATCAACTGGTATCGGTACAACCACGAATCTCTTGTTTTCTTTGTTTACAGCTGACCTTACTTAAATAAATAGGAGTTCCTACTTTTAGATAGCTCAATCAATGCGCTGGAGTTCCGTTCTTTCAATCTCTATACCAGGGAAGTGCTCTTCGGGCTGAGGTCCAATTCATCTCGTAGGCTTATTGTAGAAAGGAAATCTTCAATCAATCATCATCTACATTATATAATAATATATATATATAAGAGATGAAGTGGGAAAGGCTTCCCTCGGTACAGCGAGGGAGGAACCAAGCCTTCGCTCGATCACCGAACCGCCAGTCTTAACTCCTTGAATCAGTCAGCAAATTAGTAAGTCCATCAATCTGTAGTGTAATAGTCTCACCAGCCCGTAGACTAGTCCAGTAGTGGGTGAGTAGAGTCTGTGCTTTGGTGGGCACCGGGCATCCAGTAAGAAGAAGTAGCTCCGCCAACAGCGCACGCAAGCTGCTCAGGAAGAGCACAACTCTAACTAGCGAAGGGAGGTGATCAGCTCAATTGAAAGAGAGGGCGCGGGGGGCATAAAATTCTTCGATCTTGCCTGTTGCACTGCGTGGTAACAAATTTCATTGATTGATCGGATTTCGATCAGAAAGGAAGGGAATTTTCTTGTCCCACCTGGCGGTTAAAATAAAAAGAAAGAATTCGTTGCTTCAACCTTTAGGAACTAGCAGAGGAAAGAGAACTCCGCCTTCTCCTTCGGTGGATTAGATTAGTTAGAGGACTTCCTTTAGCTCTAAGACTAGGGATCTAAGGAATTGGTGGGAAATCCAGAAAAGCGAAAATCCCACTCTTAGAACATTGTTGAAAGAGGAGAGCCGGTCTTGCACACTAAGTCATGAGTGAACCTAGGCTCTTCAAGACCAGCCTTTCACTCCTAAGAAGTGGGAATAGGAGTCAATCGATGACTGAAATTTCTTAGAAAGATTGCCTAATGCCTTATCTCTTCTGGATTCCATNACCAAGCCTTTGCTCGATCACCGAAACGCCAGTCTTCACTCCTTGAATCAGTCAGCAAATTAGTAAGTCCATCAATCTTTCGCATAATAGTCTCACCAGCCCATAGAATAGTCCAGTAGTGGGTGAGTAGAGTCTATGCTTTGGTGGGCACCGGTCATCCATTAAGAAGAAGTAGCTCCGCCAACAACAAACACAAGCTACTTAGAAAGAGAACAACTCTAACTAGCGAAGGGAGGTGATCAGCTCAATTGAAAGAGAAGGCACGAGGGGCATAAAATTGTTCGATCTTGCCTGTTGCACTACGTGGTAATAAATTTCATTGATTGATTGGATTTCGATCATAAAGGAAGGGAATTTTCTTGTCCCACCTGGCGGTTAAAATAAAAAGAAAGAATTAGTTGCTTCAACCTCTTTTCTCGTGGTAGGTAGGAGAGATAGTAGAAAGGGATGCCCTTTAATTAAGCAAAGAACACCCCAAAGATAGACTGATTGGAAATCCCCTTTTTTATTAAAAGAACTAATCTATGTAAATATCTATCTATATATATTCACCGGAATAAGGAACTTCTTCCTGATCCTATAAAAACATCCAGCAGGAATCGAACCTACAAATTTGCCCCTTTACTAGGAAAAGTGCTTTAACCATTTAACCATGGATGCAAAAAGACTTAACGAGTGAAATAGGTTTTGGTATTCCTTCTCGAGCTTTTATTTCTTCCGTTAAAGGAGATTGGAGAAAATATTGAATAGGAAGGCGTGTTTCCAGAACGAACAAGATACGAGAGATAATAACAGAATCAGTACGAGCCTGTGGCAAGTACACGGGGCATACTCTCTCTTAATCGGGTGACCCATTAAACACATGGGGCCCAAGACATATACCACATGAATTAAATGTAAAGTCCATTGGACTCCCCTAATTGTTTAAAAGGATCATTATTGAAAGGCCCCGGATCCAGGTAGTAAAAAACAGAAAAAAAAATACAACTTTTATGAATTAGAAAAATGAAGGGATAAAACATTCCTTAAGTTTTCTTATTCACAATGGTTGTATCCAGACACCAGGAGGAAATAGAACTATAGAATATAGGAAAGGGTCCATTATTTGATTTGCCAGTTCATCTTGGGAAGGGCATACTAGCGATACAACGGTTAGACTTACCCCGTCCCAACCTAGAACTAGCATATGACGAACTTTCCAATCAAAACATAGTTTAATAATTAGAATTAGATGCATTACAAAAATATATATATATATATATATATATATATATATATATACATACACTCCTCCCCAAAAACTACGGTATGAGAAAAGTACCGAGCATTTTTGTCTAAGTACGAGTATAGGTAGGGTAAGGCTTTGGATCATAATGAAATTCTTTCTTATTTTTCCTCTTCTTCTTGTTTTAGTGATCAGAAGTATCCATCAGCACCACGCCGGTTTAGAATTCGATTGTAAGGGCTAAGGCCCCCTTTGATTTCGTTCAGTTCCCACCACCAGTTCTAAAATACTGGATCCATTCAGTATAGGGAGGGCTATTTTGTCCTAGCTTTCCAATTTATCTGTCCTAAAAGCTTTCAAAGCCTAACATCCTTGCAAGCTTTGGATTCTTTCCTATCTTTGACCGGGAAAGAGGTTACCAAGCAAGTGAAACTGTACTCACCTCTTCTCCTTCTTGTCCTCTTGTACTTTCATTCTTCTTATTCTCGTATCCAGAACCGGAACAAGCTCTTCTTTAGCAGCCTCGCTTAGTTAGATTCTTGATAGCAGTACTAGTTTTAGTCTTTATTGACCTGGAACACAAGCTTTACCAGCCAAGCCAACCCGATCTCACCTTCGAAACTCTCTTCTCATACTCCTCGTTCATCGTTCCAGGCGTACTCCAGTTAGATCTTCTCTTACAGAGCCTTGTCTGTTCGATTGCTTTCTTAGTCTTCTTCCTGCTTCATTAGATAAAGCATTTTCATTAATAGATAGAGTTGGAGTACGTAGTGAGAGTCAAGGTCAA
Organism: Nicotiana otophora; assembly: GCA_000715115.1. NCBI lineage: Eukaryota > Viridiplantae > Streptophyta > Magnoliopsida > Solanales > Solanaceae > Nicotiana > Nicotiana otophora. Next base: position 15,262 of record AWOL01S0119327.1, read on the forward strand.
GGTTGATTGATGAGTTCAGTGGATAGAACGATCGATGTGAGGCCTAGGTCAAGGGAGGAAGTTAAAGTATGACCTTTCCCGTAGTTGGGGCGAGGGTTAAGCGTCCGATTCGACAATGAACATCAAATGAAATAGGCATATCAATTTTCTCACCCGCCTACGATTGATTGGAGACTTATTCAGTAGGTCCTCCTTCCCTACATAATGGAATTCCAGGGCGTCTTTCTTAGATGGCATTTGCTTTCCCTTAATCCTGAATAGTAAAAGATTGAGCCGTTTTTGTACGTTGTAATTTGATAAGTTATTAGGAATATGACGGAATGAAAGACCAAGGAAAGAAAGAAGAATACACCAATATGCAAGTGCTGCACCAAACAATGGTGGTTGTTTCTTGTTGTAAGTGAATGCGACGAAAAGACCTGTAAACAACAAATAATGAAACAATTCATATATTGACATTTTGTTCTCATTTCCAAATTTCGACTTTTTTATTCCCATCGTCTGGTAACCACAGGATAATCCACAAGAAAGGTGGCAGGATTCGAACCTATGGTCGGCCTGCCCCTGACCTGCTGGGTAGGGTGGCCGGGTTAGCAACCCTCATCGCCTCTGTACCCGAAATAGATGTGTTGCGATTCCCAATGCCTAACCTTATGTCCCCTACTCATCTTCTGGTTGTTCCATTACCAATCGTGGGTAACCCCCGGTCAGGCCGCCCCTAACCTAAGAAGAACTATTATCCTTATAAGCAAACAAGGATCTGCTTCATACTTCTCGAGCGATAGTTCCATGATCCCGACCCCCCAACTTCTTGGGAGTAGGGGCATCAAAGATTGCCCAGCCTAGTAAAGGGGCTTGGGGATAGAGGGTTTTCTGGGGGAGAGAAAGTTTCCAGGTTGGATTTTTTTAGATCAAATAGTACTAGTTGGGTAGATAGAGGTGGTGAAATCTAACCTTTGCATCGATCTTCTTTAGCAGGGCGGGTCGCTTGAGTGTCAAAACCAAGCGGTGGTTGTTTTTCCTTGGCTTATCGAACCAGCGTATGCCCATTCCTCCTTTGATGACTCCCAGTAGAGAAAGCCTAAATTTTCCGATGTGGATTGAAANTCTTGGATTATCAAACCAGCGTATGCCCATTCCTCCTTTGATGATTCCTAGTAGAGAAAGCCTAAATTTTCCGATGTGGATTGAAAGGAAGTTGGGGATGGACATAGATCCTTCCACCTATGCGGAGTGTTGGAAATATAGCAATGTTTCTTGTATTTTGTATTTCCCGATCATTGGAAGCAATGTTCACTCGCACAAGGATCTCCTCGCATAAACCTCCACTATAATAGAAATCGATAATGAGTTTACGAAGGCTTCGAGTAGTGCGGGATATGCTAATCATTAGACTGCTCTGGAATAGGTTAATTACTGGAGACAAGAATGAGTGAATCTAGTTTTGAGAGCATG
>AWOL01S0119327.1:21716-26684 GCA_000715115.1 Nicotiana otophora
AAAGATCTTTCAAAAAGCGTGAGCTGTTATTAAAACATTATAAAGTTGATTATTCCAACTAAGAATTTGATCGTCGGGTCATGCTAACTCCATACGAATCAGTACTGAGAAACATGTGCCCATCACTCCAGCAATGGCACTGAAGATGAAATAAAGAGTCCCTATATCCTTGTGGTTAGTAGATAACAACAATCGCACCGGATTTGTCGTAAAATTGATATTTTCGTTTCCTTCCTTATCAGAGAGGGGCCCGCGATGCTTATATATTGAAAAAGGGGGAGTGAGAGGGGGGTGGGGGGGATGAATGGAAATCCTTCACTTTATTGATGGGATATTTTGATCCCTTTTTCCTCTCATCCTCCCCCGGTTCTGGTTCAGAAAAGGGTCAACGCAAGGATCTTATTTCGAAGCAATCTTTGGAGTTTTCCCTTATCCGAACGGGTCTTGCAAGAAAATAGCATTTCATATTGAGCTCCAAATATACGCTATTGGGATGGGATAGCTCCTACTAGCTCTCGCCCCCTAAATATTGCACGTGCGAGTTCCCCTGCATACGGCTCAAGTGGCGAAGGCCCTTTCCTTCGCGCTTCGCTATAGCCAAGCTTACTGCTAGCCTATCGGCTAGACCTAAGCTTCGGCTGTGACTGCTCGTCGCTTCTAGCCTTCTTATTTTGTCACCTGAGATCCAAGTCAGCACCGGCAAAGATCTCTTGATTCCTCGCAGCTGGGCCAGCTTGGAAGCAAGCTACCTCTTGCCTATCTCACCTCCTTCCTTCAGCTGGGTGAGCCTTCGCTTTTTGGATCGTATTCTGGCATATGCGGTACCCCCCAGTTTTTTGTTCCCATTGGGTTTACCTTGTTCATAGGTCGACCCCATGGCAGCAAGAAAAGGTGATCTTGTGCTATACTCCGGTAATCGCTTTCCTACCGAGACACGCAAACTCCCATCGTGTCCCAGATCACATTCAATGAATTGAAAGGGGAAGCCTACTCATCTATCAGCTCCTCTCATAGATCGATGCGGTTTTACGAAGCGTCTAAGCACAGTTCACTCACGTTGATCAATCAAGAGGGTTTCCGCTACTCCTTAATAAGGTTATATGTTGTATCACTTCTTGCATTCTGTCCACGCTTCATACCTCTTCTTTCTTATTATGGTAAGATAAAGGGCTAGGCATGGTGGGGTAGGAGCATCCAGTCGGCAATCTTTTCAGCTTTACCAAGAAGTCTTATGTCCTCCGAGTCGCACAACGTTTTATCCGAAAGAACTTCTTGCATAATTCATGCCTTTCGGTTTTTATGACCAGAAATTCATTCTTTATTTTCATATAAAATTGTTCTCTTGACTTTTTATCAATATGAGGTGATCGTAACACAGTATATAAGACTCGTGATTCAGGTAATCCAATCTCCCGTGTGTGAGGCGGAAGCCCCCAAAAATGGTTTTCAAAGAATGGGTGATCAAAAGATCGAATTACTATGCCTATCTTGGTGGTCGTTACTTTTGGTGGTCTTTGTTTTTGGTCCTCTTCTTGTTCTATTGATCAGAAGCTTCCAGCAGTACCACGCCAGTTTACAATTCGATACTAAGGGCTAAGGCCCCCTTTCATTTTGTTTAGTTCCCACCACCAGTTCTAAAAAACGGGATCCATTCAGTATATAGATGGCTATTTCGTCATTCTTTCCGTAGTTGAAGTAGCATTCCCCGTAGAAATCTTTCAAGGATTCCTTGATTTACCGGATTGCGGGGATGTGAATTGGCTAGACTAGCTCTCTCTAACTGGAAAGTTATATAATCCAAGATCTCAGGCCTTATCCTTTGCTCTCAAAAAAGGGATTCCCGTAAAAGGGGAATTAATTGATCCTGAAGATTCGCTTTCAACTCTAGAATTCCGATATCAAAAATCTCATTATTCATCATTGAACGGAACTCGTTGGGACTTTGCACTTGATCTAAAAAACCTCTCACCAATTGGTCGATTAGGCGTGCCTCCAAGAGGCAGATTCGATCATAGAGCTCTATCTCTAAATTTTCAAGCTTGAGGAGCTGATGATCCAAAGGATAATGAAATTGGGAGAGAAGGGGGGCGCCGGATTATCCTGCCCAACAAGAAGAAAAGTTTTATGGGATGATCCTACACTGATAGTAGTAGAACTGGACGACTGCAGATGGATTGGAAGCTCCAGACGGAGACATCATGTTATTCCGGACCCCGCTCTCGATCTCCAAACAATGAAGACCGAGTAGAATGTGACTTGCGCCCCACTCCCATCTAATCGCCCTACTGCAAAATAAGGCGAAGGATTGACTCGCCACAGAGAACCCAACCTTTTCAAGTAGGGCCTGAAAGAAATCAATTGAACCAATTTTCAGACAAAGAAGATAAAAAAAGAAAAGTATAGTGTGTAGGATTAGGAAAGGAATGGACCATCGATGGAAAATAGAATGTAGACGAGAAGATAAGGTCCGTAGGATTTTAAAACTTTATTTGGTCTATTTCAAAAAAAATAAAGGAAGGAGTCGATGCATTCTTTCACTTTATTATGCTTCCAATTTTGCCAGGTCCATCTCCAGACCCATCCAGGGCTTTTGCAACACCTCGTTGCTACTAGAATGGGCAAGAACCCATCCTTTATTTCTTTTGAAACAGACCAAATCCCCCTATTACCAAATCTGGGATCCCATCCCTTAGACGACTTGAGTAATGGGGGAATGGCAACTGGGCCCTGTAGTTGTAGAACCGCATGAACTAGGCATACTGCTTGTCTTGATTTTCTTCTCTTATGATATAGATAAGTCGAACCTTCGCTCTTGCCTATAATTATAATAAGAGGTCAAGGATCGAGTCGTCTGTTCATAGTTTCACTTTGCTTCTGCCATTATGTGCTTTCCCCTCAGACTAGTAAGGGAAAGCAAGGCAAGGAAACCTTAATATGCACAAGACATGCATATGGAACCAACCAAAAGCACTCTTTCGGAATTAGGTAAGTCAAAGGTCAGGAGCTCAATCAAAACTCGCTAGACTTCCCTCTCAGCATGCCTGCAATTCGGTGAAACTGTTAGATGAATAGGGCTCGTCTTTCATGCAGAAAGCGACGCAAGAAAGTCTTCTCACTTGGAATAGAGCTCACCAGAACAAAGACAGGTTCAAGTACGAAGGCTATTCCATGAGTTTAGACGGAAGCAAATAACTGATAGTTTTCTGTGAACAAGGTCAGATTATTGGGGTAGCAAGAAGATGCATTGGCTGATAACATATCCATCGCCCTTCCTCGGTCCGTCCCCATAGAAAGGTTCCTATTGCCTTCTCACCCCGGACTGAGACTCGCTCTTCTCGTCCAGAAGAATATTTGTCTTCCTGGTTAACTAGTCATTGGTCTTCGGCACCAAAGAAAGTAGAGAAGGTTGGGATGCAAGGTGGTTGTCTCTCAAGCAACTATGGAAGCAGACTCCGTGAAAAAGTCGTGTGCATCAAAGAAATGGAAGGGCTCTCCTTCTCTATCTTGAACCTAGTTCTGCCTAGTTTGGATGAACAAAGTGTGCAATGCGTGGAGTGAGATCACTACCATACCTCTTTCAATTTATCTAGTTAACATAGGCTTCGAGTGCATACCATGAGAGACTATGACTGAGTCAAGCGGGCACCCGTTAATCCACGCTTCCATTCCCGACCTGAAGCCAAGCCATTGACGAGCCTCGAAGGACCTTTTAAGCCTACCCCCTTCGATTCGTTTGCTTTCCCTTTCTCACTTTGAAAGAAAGAAGAAAGCCATTATTTTCTTCCTTCCTTCTTCGCTAATTGAAAGCTAGACTCACACGTCTGCTTATGAAGATTATGGCTTCCTCACTTGACCTTCTTTTTAGCCTTTGGTTTTGATTTGAAAAGGCACGATGCTTAACATATGTAATTGGAGTCTGTTTCGGGGCTTACATAAGCTCGTGCAAAGATGATTTATAGGAGAGTAGTTCCCCATCTCTCTTAGGCCTTCTATCTCTTGAAACAATATTGTATTCTTTGAGATCGCCTCTGTGTGATTCATGCTAAGTAGCGAACCGAAAAGGAACTAACTGAAAAGACTGATAAAAGAAGAGGCTCTAACTGTTTAAAGGTAAAGGAAAGGAAGCTCATGTTGAGTATCAACCTAGGCTATTGCTCAACCCCCTCTCCTTATGTTATGGTAGATTTTGAATCCCTATTGGATTTCTTACTCCAGAAAAAAGAGAGAAATCAACAATAATGCGCACACGTGAAAAGGCTTACCCCGTAGGCTGACTCTTCCAATCCAACTCTATCGAAGGAGAATAAAAGCTGGGACTACGACTTGCTTAGTGCAGGGCTGCTTGTCGTGATTGGTTGGATACTCTCTTCATCTAAGGTCATAGCTTTGTATCTCTATTATGCTTTCCCAGCAAGTCTATTGAATGGGGTACAAACGATTGCTATTCAAAGCATCGTTAAGAGTTCTTTCTTCTAGGGAGTAGTCAAGATAAGATGACTCTGATCTTTCCTTATATTGAGCCGGATGTGAGCTTAATGCCTACGGATCTTACTCAAAAAGAGTCAATGGGAGTAGAAAACATCAACAGAAGCAGACGCAGAGGAAGAAATCCTTCTTCGGGATAAGATGCTGACTTTGCCGTGGAAAGAGTAATGAGAGGAAAGCCTTGACCTCCCCTTGTTCTACCCTTAGAACTCGGAGATTGAAGAAGATTACTCTATGCAGCGACAAAGGAAAGATCTCTATATGTTGATAGATACCCGAGAGACTAAGTCCTTAGGGGAGAGAGAAAGGAGGCATTACTCCCAGAAAATGTGCAACCAACCTTTCCTTCCCGCTTGTTCCTTGAGAAGAGAAGGTACATGCTCTATTTTCGCATTCGTTCCACATCAGTATTCATTGTTCAGATCTCCCGGTAGAATCGAATGGTAACTGAATCATTCCAATAGTTCCGAACAAGTCCTGCAT